>VWYK01033313.1:21262-65557 GCA_013399775.1 Semnornis frantzii | reverse complement strand
ACAGTTTGGTGGTGACCTGGCAGCGATCTCCCCTCAGTGATCTCAAGGGCCTTTTCCACCCTGAGTGATTTGGTGCTTTAGTGATTCTGGTGAGATCTGTATTCCTGTCACACTACATGTCCCGCCTCTGCAGCTGATACTTCACCTTCCAGGGCCACACCCCCACACCTTTCCTTCACCCAGCACAGCCCCAAATCCTCCTGGGCATCACTCGCCTGAAAAGAAGATGAAGAAACTCCCGAGGAGGGGGTCAGGGTTTGCGGGGGCTGTCCTGAGTCTTTGGGACCCCCAGCAGCCATCTTGCCCTCTTGCTGTGTTCCAAGCCCGGGGGCAGAGCAGGGACAGAGTGTGTTTTGTTGTTAAGCAGCCAAGCAAGCTGCAATCTGCACCTCTGGAGCTGTGATATTTATACCGAACAGATGAGTTTTCTACACAAGAATAAGAAAGGAGAGGATTTGGCTTTAATCCTCTCCCCTTTCCCAGGCATTGCAGATATTTCAGGGAAAATGGGAGAGAGGTGTGGGGGGGTGGATGTTTCCTTCCTTGTAAACATCCCCAGCAGGATGCTCCCTGATGCCTTCACCTTCAGCAAGTGACTTGTGCAATGGAGGAGTCTCCTCTCGAGGTAAGCCCCTTGCCCACCACTGCAGCACCTCCCAGCCCACCTCCCGAGCCCTTCAGGGTGGAGAGCAGAGGTGATAAACCCCTCGAGGTGGCAGTGAGGGGAGCTGGTTGTGCCTCACTGCACTGCAAGCATGGAGAAGTGCTAAAACTACCCCCACATCCTGCTGCCATGGCTCCTGCTGGAGCTTTAGACTCTGTGGCTGATGAAAAAAAAAAGTTTTTGAAGGCAAAAGATGGCTTTTTAAGGACAAGAAAATGACCACCCTGACCTCCACACAGGAAAGTGGTGGACAGCAGCTCTTCCACATCATCCAGACCATCACCATGGTGGCCCCGTGTCTCCCCTTGTCCGCACCACTGTGCCCACCAACAATGTCACCACTATCCCTGTACCCTTCATCAGGAGGACAGCAAAACTCTGCCCGGTAGGGGCACCTAGAGGGGAAACTGAAATTTTTGGGGGGTTGGGTCCCTCATGGTACTCCCTCTCCTTCCCACTGAGCCCCTCCTGTGCATTCAGCCCCCATGGGGGACATGGAGAAGACAGGGGACACAGCGGGCATGGCCCATCCCAACCCCTGTCCTTCGAGGGGTGACCCTTTGGGGGGCGCCATCACCTTGTGCTAGGGCTGGGGGGTGCTTCAGAGGCTGGGGGAGGCTCTTTGAGGGTGCTGCCAGGGGTGGGGGGCATTGGTCTTGGTGGGCTTCAGGAGCTATTATGGGTGCCGGCAGGAGGCGTCAGGGGCTGGGGGGCCCTTTGGGGGTTCTGGCACCCTTTTGCAGAGGCTGGAGAGGTGTCCTTTAGGGTGCTGGCACCCTGTGCTAGAGACTGGAGGTGTCCCCTGTGGTCTCAAGGTGGCCCTCTGGAGTGCTCACACCCTCTGCAAAGCGCGGGGCTGGCCCTTTGGTGGGGGCTGGGGAAGCTCTAGGGGCATTCTGGGAGTACTGCAGGCCTTGAGGGGGCACCTGGATTCTGTGCTGCCCCTTTAGGGGTGCTGGCACCCAAGGCCATGTCCTGGGGACGCTCCTACCCGCTACTCCCAGGTCTGGGGCTCTCCTTTGGGCTGCCCCGTTGGTGGTCCCGCCTCCTGCCCACTCCCCAGTTCCCTGTGCCCCCCCTATTACAGCATCCCTCTGAGCTGGCACCGTGGGGTGCTGCTGTGGCAGGTCCTGGGCAGGATGGTGGGGGCTGGCCAAAGGGAGGGGGCCACAGGCAGAAGCACCCCAAAAGGTGACACAATGAACCCTGCGAGGTGCCCTTTAGGGGTCAGTGGGGCAGTGCTGCGGCTGCGTATGGGATGCACCCCCCAAAATACCACCTGGGGTGTTGCCGGTGGCACGGGCACGGTGCTGCGACACCGAAAAGCAGCAGCAGCGTGCACCCGGTGGCGCCCATGGACCGCGCTGGGCGAGCTCAGAGGAGGGTGAGGAGCTGGGATGGAGCTGGAAGTTGTAGCGAGAGGAGCTGCCGAGATGCCAGGGACACCGCGGCTCAGCTGTACCCGCAGAGAGGACGAGCCCTGCGTGGCTGAGCTCCTGCTGGCAGGAATCCGTTTATCTAGGAAAAAAATTCCTCTTCCGTGATCTCTTTCCCCCATTCGGCCCCATTTTCCCTCTTTTTTTCCCAACATCCAGTGTGATGCTGGCAGGGTTCATGGGGTGATGAAGCTTGGCTGGGGGCTGGGAGGAAGAAGAGGAACAGGAAGATTAGGATGAGAAGAGGGATCCAGACCTGCACGGCCGTGCTTCGAGTTTTGCCATGTCCCCATGTCAAGGAACTGCTGTCACCACACTCCAGCTGCCCTGGTGACAGAGGGGATGTGGGAGAAGATGAGGGTTCCTCGCGTGTCTCCTGCAGACAGCACCCTCAGCCCCCCACCCCAATTCATGCAGAGCAGCTTCCCTCACCACATCGTGGTCTGCGGACACTCTGCAATATCTGGGGTGAAGTTTTTGAGCCCCACCAAGCCAGCCCTGCCCTTGGATCACCATCAGCTGCCCATCTCTGTGTCCATCTGTCTGTCTGCCTGCCCTGCTTTGCCCCTCCCGCCTGTGCCCGGGGCTGAACGGCAGCCCGAGTGTCCCTATGGAGCTGAGACAAACCGCTCCAGCCCAGCAGCTCTCATCTCACCACTGCTGGACCAGCTCAGCAAACCCTCAGCCCAGTCCGCCCTGGCACCCCTTCACGGGACACCCATGCTCTATCTAGCTCCAATTTCACCCCCTTCATCCCTTCTGCATCTAGGAGATCTTTTGTGGTGCTGGACCTCAGCATCTCCTGTCCCTGAGCAGGATGTGGCCATATAGGTGGGTGAGGTGTGTCTGTAGGCTGGAGTGGGTGGTAGGAAGGCGATTTGAAGCCTCCAGACGTTGGGAGGAGACAGGGAACTGTGGGGTTGGGCATGTGGGGGTCATTCGGAGGCCTGTGGCAAAGGGACATCAGTGCTCCCTCCAGCGTGGGCATTGCCCTGTGGCTGAAGAGGACTCTGAGGTCCTGCTAAAAAGGTGCTAACCCTTCCCCGCTGATTGATGCTTCCATCTCATGAGATCCAGGCTCTGCTTCCTCCTAGCCTGGGGGCACTAATTGGTCTTAATTGCTCTAAGCAGTCTCACATGAGAGACCTCCACCCAACACCCGTGGGCCCAGGAGACCATTTAAGCTCAGCCCGGGGCCTTTGGCTCCACCCTGAACTGTGTTGTAGCTGTCTCAGCCTCTTCACACCCGAAGACTCTGCTGGCTCTCTAGTTTGGTCTTGGGCCTGCCTCACGCCTGTGTCCCTGGCCCCTGTCCTGGGGCTGCTGGCTGGATTGTCACTCCCATGGGTGCTGCTGGCCCTCGCTGTGCCCTGTGCATGGGGGCATGCGTCCTGGGGCCCCTTCAGTAAGGCTGCAGGCAGCAGCTTCTTGAACCTGAAGCTGTCCAGGACCAGCTTTGGAGACAGCAGGGCTAAATCTTGACCCTGTGATACCCCCGGGTGACTTTTCCACATGCCTGAGCGCCTCCACTACCTTCTTGATGTCTGACCACTGCCATCAGGAAGTTTCCTTCAGCCTCTGCTTGTGCCCAGGCCAAGAGCAGGATGAACCCTTGGCAGGTAAGTGCCTCCTCCTCTTTCCTTGGCACAGGCAGTGCCTGAGCTCTGGCAAAGCCTCTCTGTGGCTCCAGGGTCATGAGACCCTGGGCATGAGGGTGGGCACCCAGCCCCATGTGCTTGTGTGGCTTCTCCAGTGGCTAGGTGGAGTTGTGCTCATAGCTTGGTCTTTTCTGGGGCTGTCGAAGTAGGCCTGGACTTTATTTTTGGGGTGTCCCTCTTCCAGGTGGGGCTTGGGGAGAGCAGGTGGTTAAACCCCTCTGTGTATGTGGAGGAGCCTTTCCTGTACTGAGTTTCTGCTGGCTTTGTGTGGGGCTGGTGGCACAGATCCTGCTGCAGGAGCCCCACCCAGGTCTGCCCCTGTGGCTCAGGCGGAAGCACTGGGAGACCTCCCCCAGCTGTTTTACAGGTTTGGTAAAGGTCCAGAGTGGGGTTTTTAGGGGGAGGGAGGCAGGTAGAGAATCGTGGAATGGCTTGGGTTGAAGTGACCTTCAAAGGTCACCTAGTTTAACTCCACTATCAGCAGGGACATCCCCAACTAGAGGAAGTTGCTGAAACTCACCTGGAATGGTTCCAGGGAGGGGGCATCTCCCACCTCTCTGGGCATCCTGGGCCAGGGTCTCTTCCAGGAAGTCCTGGGGGAGCTGCTGAACTTCTCTGCCCGGAGCTGTGATACATCCATGGTGCCCCAACACCACCCAGTGTGGGACACTGGGGACCTTCTCATCTTCTCTGTGCTCTTTCCCCATCACCCAGCTGCCCTCTTACTAGGCCTCTCCTTATTACATCATGGCCAGGCTAAAAATTTGGGAAACCTTAAATTGCTTGCCTATGGATGAGTAGTGGCTGGGGAGTCCCCACTTTGTTGGTGGCAGTCTCCACCTCCCTGGGGCATGCAGCGGGGTGGTGATGCTCATCCATCTCCTTGCTCCAAGGTCACCTGAGGTCTCTCTCTAGCTGCTTTCTCGGCCCTTTCCCAGTCTACAGCAGGCAGAGGGGTGCTGGGGGCCTCTCCCTCCTGCCAGCCCGGCACTGCTCAGACTGGTTTAGCAAGTGGTGGGGCGGCTGCTTCTCCTTTGAAGGGCTCCCAGGAAGGATTTGATGGCTTGGAAACCTCCTGATGAGGAGAAAGGAAAAGACAAAAATAGGTGGTTTTGGGTTTCGGTGGGGGAGGCCAGGCGGTGGGTTGGCTCCAGCAGCTTTGCGGATCTTTGTCTCCTGGTTGTGGTGAAAAGCAAGCTGGAGTGGGGGGTGCAGATTCAGAGAGGACTTGGGGATGTCCACCACGGTGCAGTGAGAGGTGGGTGCTTCAGCCACTGCCTTGGAGGTGATGGGTGAGTCTGGGGGGCTGCAGCAGAGTGAGGAAAAGCTGCTGCAGGAGGAAAGCAAAGCTCAGTCACCCCCAGACAGACTCCGTCCACACATGCCTGCCACCTCCTCCTTGATGGGCTATGGCATGGGACGAGTGCTGTGGTGCCTGGCTGTCACCAATGCTGGATGGCTTCTGGGGCTCATTGGTCCTCGATGGGTGAGGTCTGAGGATGAGTTTGAGCCCCTGGGGCTCAACCAGTGCTGCTGGGAACTGCCTGGGGGTGCCTCTGGCTGCCAGCAGTGCATGGGATGGGCTGGGAGCTGGGGTGTATTTCTCAACCCGACTGAGATTTCCTCCAAGCTTGATAGCTTTCTTGTCTTTTAGCTCAAGTCTCTATAGCTCGGTCCAGGGCTTCACCTCTTGCCTCCTACACCTGTGAGAGGGGCCTTAGCTCAGCACTGATTGGGGTACCCCTGACTTTGTGGCTGCAGCATTATGGGGACTTCGTGGAGACTCTGGTGGGGGTGAATGGAGCAGAATGCTCATTGGTGTTGATTGACTCAAGGCTCTTTGCCTTCCTGCAGGCCTGGTGGTGGATAAGGGCTTTGTGGGTGGCTTGGGCCCATCTCTGAAGCAAAAAGGTGCTCTGCCTTGGGAACTCAGCACCAGGCTGACCTTCACTGGGCAGAGCTCTCCCCAGCATGCACCCAGCTTCCAGGAGTGTGGTTCAGCTGGCACCAGTGCTGCCAGTCTTTGCTCTGGTGAGGAGATGGAGGGAAAAGTAACTTTTGGTGTATATATATTAATTTTGCTAGGTAAAGTTCAGAGTCCCAGAACCCCATGGTGGGGTTGGAAGGGACCTCTGGAGATCATCTGGTCCAACCCTCTGCTCAAACAGGGTCAACCACATCAACTTGCCCAGGATCACAATGCCCAGCTGGGTTTGGAATCTCTCCAGAGAAGGAGACTCCACAACCTCTATGGGCAACCTGTGCCAGCGCTCTGGCACTCGCATAAGAAAAGTTCTTTCTTATGCTTAGGTGGAACTTTCTGGCTTCCACTTTGTGCCAAGTAATGTAGGTAATAAGGACAGGAGAAATGGGTGACAGCCAGTCCTCATTGGGGTCATGTCGGAGCCCAAGATTGTGGGGTGCAACCACAACATGAGTTGGTCTGTTGGTAGTTTTGCAACGGTAACATCTTCAGGACTTTCTGGTAGCATGGATTTGAGATGGAATTCTCTTGGCCAGTCCCCATCTGGTAGAGGCGGACATGCAGGTCCATAATGCCCTGAGATTGGGGCAAGCAAAATTAGGTCAGGCCACTTCTGATTTCACTGTGCTAGGTGTATGCTCTAGATGTGCAGACCCCTTTGTGGTACCACAAAAGGTGTCCCTGTGGGATGTTATTCCAGAGGCTGGTAAGGCTAAACCATTCCTGGGTGCCACAACAGGCTTTCCAGATTTATTTCATGGATCTTTGGGAGTGTCTCCCGTGGCTTGACCCATCCCACATTTGATCATTGCTTGTGGTTCTTCCTTGTTTCCTTCACCTCCCATTTCTGTTTCTGGAATGCGACCAAATTCAGCAGCTGTAAAGAACCTTGAGACCTTAACCCCACTCCTTGTGCTAGAGCAACCTTTTAGATTTATGGTGGCACTTCCAGGCTGTTCCCTGTGGATGGGGCATTTGCAGCTGAGGTGGCGCTGGAGGAGGTTCCTTGTTCTTTAGTCCTGTAAAGAACTTTTCTGCATCTCATACCAGGTGGGGCTCCTTGCATTCCTGAACCCCGACCCTCAAGAACTGGTGGTGTAGAGCATTTCAGTTTCCATTTCCACACTTAGTTCTGCATGGCTTGGTGGAGGTGTCCTCCATCTCCCTGGCATCACCTAGGAGCCCATCCTGTCCCTGGTATCTGCTCCAGAAAGCTAAGCCACAGGGGAAGATGCTCTTGGCAAGACCTTTGCTGCTTTCCCTTGTTTGCTTTTCCAAGGGCTCAGCACATCTGACTGCCACAAGAGTTGAACTTGCCCCTGTTCAGCAGGAGCTGCTCCTCCTCGGGAGGACCTGGACATTGGTCCAAAGTCTCACATTGAGGCCATTTGTGTTTGTTGTGCTTATGCTGCTGGCAGCTGGGAGTTGATAAAACCTGGCTGATCCCTGCCCTGCTTTGTTCTCCCTGTGTTTGAGGGCCTCATCCTGCTCAGGGCAAGGCTGTCTCCCAACTGGAGGATGTTCTATGCCAGCTCTGTAGACCTGGTGCCCTGGGGGAGCAGCATTTTGCATCCATCCCTCTTCACCCCACTCTCAGGGGTGTCCAGCTCCCCCCAGCTGATGCTTTTAGGCCCTTGGCTTGCATGTGGTGCGGGGCAACTCCAGCTGTAAGCCACTAAATCTCACTGTCTGTAATTCCTGGCACCACTGGAACCATCACGGACCTTAATCACCAGCACTGCAGGCAGGAAGTTCCCAGGGTGGCAGCAACCCCAGGTGAACAGACTTCCCCTTTCCTGACTTTTCTGCCCAGGCTAGGGTAGAGCAGCCTTAGCTCCCCTCTGTACTCTATTCTGTGGCCTTCAAGTCCTGTGAAGGTGCTGGGGTTGTCCCCGGAGTAGGTGACAGAAGCAGACTCCTGCAGTCCTACCCACGAGGCACAGGAAAGTGAAGAAGGGAAGTCTCAAGGTTGACTATTTGGGGTGGGTGATGTTGTGACCAGACTGTGTGGCCTGACACGGCTCTTCAAGAAGGTGCTGGGGACAGCTGTGGCTGGAGGTGTCTGGAAATGAACTCTTCTGGGGTGGTTTGTGTTTTTTTTTTCCATCCAGAAAGGTGATATATATATATTTATTTTTTTTTTAAATTCCCTTTTTTACACTCCTTTTCCCACTTTCTCTCTCAAAAAGAGAAATCCAAGCCCTGTTGCTTGGTCTCTTCATCAGAGCTAAGCTGGAAAGTCAAAATGCAAACCCAGACTCACAGAAACACAATGGGCAGGGACACCTTCCACCAGCCCAGGTTGCTCAAGGCCTCATTCAACCTGACCTGGAACACCTCCAGGGAGGGGGCATCTGAGACGTCCCTGGGCAACCCGTGCCAGTATCTCCCCACCCTCACCTTAAAGAATTTCCTCCTGATACCCAGCCTGAACCTACGATGGCTCCGTTCTCACTAAAAGCAGAATAAACTCCGAGGGCAAACCTCGAGGGCCGGAGAAGGAACATCCACCACTCCTGATCTAGTGAAAGGTGCCCCTGCCCCTGGCGGGGGGGTGGTGAGTGTGGGGGGTGGCTTGGGCGATCCTGGAAGGTCCCTTCCAAGTCCAACCATGGCATGGCAGATTCTCGGGGCGGTGAAGCTCCTGGCCACCCGCTCGCTTTTTATCTGCCGGTGGAGCTGGCGGTGGTGAGGCCATCGGCAGGAGCCTGATTGGCTCGGAGCAGCTTCTCCTCCACTTCCAGGTTGGTGTTCCTCCTCCTGCACCCAGGTAAAGCTTTCCTGCGACCCGGCACCTGGCCNCCTTTTTTTAATTGCTATTTTGAAATCAGGTTTGTTTTCCACCCCGGGGGCAGCGGGTGCGAGGGGTGCGGGAGGAATGAGCAGCGGGCTGGTGCTCCGCACCCCGCTCCCCGAGGACACCTCGGCGTTCACACCACTAAAGCCTGTCAGCATGTCAGGGGAAGCTGGAGAAGACCCCCCAGTCTTTGAGGACATCAAACCCCCCACCCGGCCNATCTCTGTGTACCTACTACTGAAGCAAAAATGTTGGGTCTTTTTTTTTTTGTTTGTTTGTTTTGTTTTGTTTTGTGTTTTTGTGGGTTTTTTGTTTTGTTTGTTGATTTTGTTTTGTTTTGATTTGTTTGTTTGTGGGGGGTTTTTTTGTGGTTTTTTTTTTTTTTTTTTTTTTTTTTTTTTTTTCTTTTTGGCCTGGATTTTGGTGCTGCCTCCTGCAAAGGTGGAATTTTGGACTTAATTCTGCTTTGTTTTGTTGCACTTTGCTGAAACACCTCCCTGGCTTTGTACGCTCCTGCTTCCCCCTCCTGCCGGATTTTCTCCTGGGCGTGTTGGGTTTCAGAGTTGTTGAGTTTGGTTGTGTTGTGTTCCCCCCCCCCTCCTGCCTTGCTCCCAGGCGCTCTGTTTGCCCGTTTTGGAGCAGATCCTGGGGGGTTTTGCTCGCTCACCACAGACAGGGCTCGATCCTTCTCTCCTGGGGCTGGCAGGTGAGGGGTTGCTGAGGGGCTCTGTGCCACCACCGCTGCCTGGCTGGGGAAGATGAGGGCAGGAGGATCGCTGTGCCTGTGCTTGATTGGGGGTGGGGAACACGGCACACATAACACAGGAGGTTATTTTCCCTTTTATGTTATTTGGTGTTTTTCCACCATGCCAGGGAAGGAGCTCTCCTTACAATTCCCCAGCAGCGTCCTCACCACGCACGCTGGAGATCAAGACCCCGATTGGCAGCTTTGGGGTGTTGCTGCACCCATGCCCCTCTTGCACACTTGTCCCTCTTGCATGCCCACCCCTGCCCTGGGCCGTGGCAGAAGCATGGTCAAGCTCTGCTGCCCATCCCAAGCAAGGGGACAAAGCTCCTCGCCAGCATTTTGGGTGACAAACCCCTTGTCCCACCATGATGAGCCTTCAGCTGCTCTTCCTGCTGGTGGGCAAGGGGGTGAGGCAGGCCTGTGCCCGCCTTGCCATGGCCTTGGCCCCAGAGGACTGGGGTGAGCTGGGGTGCCCGGAACTGCACGCAGGTAATGATTAACCCTGCGCCCCACGGCCCCAGCGCCATTTTGATTGGGGTGGGAGGGCGGCTCCAGCCCCTCACTCCCTGGCTGCCCCATGGGGACCTCCTGGGCCACCATTCCTCTGAGGACCCCTGGGAGGGCATCCCCGTGGTGGGCGGCTGAGTTTTGGCGTGAGGCAGGGTTTGGTGGGCGGCTCCAGCCCCTCGCTCCCTGGCCCCCCCATGGGGACCCCATGGTCCTGGGCCACCATTCCTCTGCAGACCCCTGGGAGGGCATCCCTGTGGTGGGCGGCTGAGTTTTGGCATGGGGCAGAGTTTGAGGCTGAGTGTTTGCTGCTTGCTTCCCTTCTGCTGGTGGCTTTGATGGCCCAAGGGCTGGTTTTGGGGCTTGGCCCTTCAGAGTGAACTGGTGGCACAGTCTCTGGTGCTGAGGTAGCATCCGTGGTGGTTACAGAGGTGGGGATCAAAATGTGGGGAGAGGGTTATGCAGCTGCCTCCTTCCCCTGGTGGTTCTGCCCTTGAGTTACTGGAGCCCCAGCCCCCCATGCTGGGTTTGGGTGGGTTACTGCACCTGTGGGGTCAGCTGGTGGCTTCAGAAGGGTCTGAGTTACCTCTGGGTCTGCTCCTGGTGGGGAAGGGCAGCAGCTCCTCTTTGGTCTGGGGGGGGGGCGGGGAAGGTGAAGGTTTGCTTTCTCTCTGTAGCCCTGTGGCATCAGGCAGCAGGGCTGGTGTTTGCCCTGCTTCTCAGCTGTGGTTCTGGAGGGATAGGTGGAGTGTGGTGCTTCATGGCTTTGGTCAGCCCTGTGCCACCTCTTGCCCTTGCATGGGGGACATGGGCATGACAAACAGCTGCATCCCGTGGTGCCACCTTGCTGCCCTTCAAAGGGGAGAGAGTTTCCTCACCCTCATTTGGTCCCTGAGGCAATGCTGCCCCAGCAGTGACTTGCTTTGAGGGTAGGTGGCTGATGGGAGATGCCATGAGACCAGCTTGTGCCCGTTTGTGGGCGATGGGAGCCCTGGGCTGGAGGCTGGAAAGCCGCAGGCCTGGAGCCCAGATCCTGCTCACCCATGCTCCGTTTAGCACCCGCTCAACCCCCACCAGCCACGTCAGGATGACTCTGGAGCCCCACCACCCAGGGTGAAGCGTTATGGGTGGCAAAACCCCTGACAGCCCAGGGCTGGGACCACCCCCTCATCTCCTGGGAAGGAGTTTTCCAGCTGCTGGCCCCCTTTCACTTAACAAAAAATTGTTGTGGATGCAGAAGGAGCTGTCGTAGCTGGAGGGTGGAAAAGTTGGATGTGGCTGCACGTCTGGGAAACCCTTTGCTCTGGGAGGGTATTTATCAGAGCAGCTTGACAAGTCTCATGGAAAAGGCTATGACCTGTCAGAGCTCTTGTGCTGGCTGTGCCCTCATGGGGCATTTCCAGCCGCTCCAGCTCTCGCCCGCTTCTGGATCCAGCAAAGAAAGGAGCAAACTGGCAGCTAATCTCTTTTATCTGGCTTGGCTGCAAAGTGCCCCTTGTCCCAGCCCCTCCACAAATCGCTGTGCAAACAAAGCTGGAGGGTGGGAGCTGTTTGCTGTTGAAATTTTGATTCGATCCAAGTCAGGTGGAAATGGATTCTTTGTGGAGTTCACGATCAGTGTAGGTTTGTTGTACGGTGTGTTATGTATGTATTGGTTTTTTCCTTTCCTTTTTCTCCTCTTTTCCAGTCTCCCCTGCCCCAAATGAAAACAACAATCGAAAAGAGCAGGGAGGAGAGGAAAAGGCTTGTGAGAGAAAAGTACTTTGTTTTCCCTTTCTGGTTTGTGTGTGATCAGACAAAGAGCTGGTGAGGCACTGGAACAGGTTGCCCAGGGAGGTTGTAGATGCCCCCTTCCCGGAGGTGTTCCAGATCAGGTTGGATGGGGCCTTGAGCAACCTGGGCTAGTGGTGTCTCTGTCTATGGCAGGGGGGTTGGAACTAGATGGTCCCTTCCAACCCATTCATGAATCCACGAAAAATGGCATTTTTCCCTTTAAATCTCCAGAAGTTGGTGCTAGGAGGAAAGTGAGAAATAAATAAGTGCAATCAGAAGACATGTCCAGGGAAGCCCCTTAGAAGAGAAGGAGATGGTCCCTTTGCATGGCTTTTGGGTCCTCCCTGATAAGGAAGGGAGCTGAGGGGACACCAGGGCTCACTTCCTCCTCCTACCACCTTGCTGTTCTTTGCTCTCCAGGTTTGAAGAGCCAAAGCAACTCCTGGGCACTTAGTTATCCGGGGCTGAGAAACCCTCCTGAGATCATCTGCTGTTTGTGTCCCTCTGGGCTGGGTTTGACCGTATGGTAGATGAGCTACCCTACTACCAAGTCCTCTAAGCCACCCATCTCTCCTGAGCCTCCTGGAGCCACCTTATGGCACAGTCTTCCTCAGGCGTATGGTCCCCAGTGGTGCAAACCTGATCCTTGTCCTCTTGTGAGAGCTGCCCCTGACCAGACAGCTGTGGTGATGGACAGGGAAAACACCCAGTGAGGTTTGGAAACTCAAGTCTCAACCATCCTGGAGCTTCTCTTAGGAGGAAGGTTGAGAGCGTGATCAGGAAGGAGATGGCACTTGCCTGCCCAGTCCATGCAGGACAGGAGCTGGCTTCTAATGGGCTTTCCTGTAGTTTTGAAGAGCATGAGGTGCTGGGGAGGAGAAAGGGGTAGCCCACACTTGTCTCCATGGTTGGCCTTACCACAATAACAAGCTGAGGAGAATGGGGGCCACTGAGGTGCCAGCTCTACCGTCACCCACTGGGTGCAATAACCTGTCCTTGAGGTTTCAGGGAAGGCAGAGCCTCTGAAATGGTCACACCAGCCATGAATCCAGAGCTGCTGTCTGGTGTTGGAGGGTCGCTTGGGTTTGCAGCAGTCCTGAGTGGTCAGGATCTGGTGAAGTAGCTGCTGGAAAGAGGTGGACAAAGTCCCTCATCCCACACCCTGGTATAAGCTCTTGCCTACCTGTATCAGGAGCCCCAGGGGCAGTTGTGTTGCCAGTGGGGACAGCAGCTGTCATGGGTCCTGGAGAGTCCCGAGCCGGCTCATCCTTCCTTCTCTGGCTTTCCTTGGGTGGGCTGTGCTGCTGCTAGCTGAGAAATGGCCACCAGAGTCTCCTCTCGTGTCCTGCAAGCCCAGCTCCTATTCCACAGGCAGTTTCTCACCCCTGAGCATGGTGCACCTCCCTCCTGCCCTGCCCGAGGGCTGGGTGAGGGGCTCCAGTACCTGGGAGGTGCTTCACAGATTAGATGGTATCAGGGTGGTGTTTCCTGACAGCTCTTCTGGGTACTTCAGATCCTACACTGCTGTGACCCTTTTGTTCTGTGGTGTTCTCTGACTCTATTTTGGCTGGGACTTTGCTTTTGGTATCGCAGGAGAAGCCAGGCCAAGCATTTATAGGTGTGCTTCAGCTTTCTGGACAACACAGGAGCTCTTTCAGTCCTGCTTTGTCCTGCATCTCATGCAGGTCTGAACCCCTTGGGCCACATCCTTGCAAATATGGTTGTGCTGGGGTGATGGTGGCTTTCTTCTGGACCAGGGATGGACCTTCCTGCTCCATGGTGGTCCAACATCTTGGAACCAGGGCAATGAGTGTTGGTGAGAGACGTGGCTTGCATCAGGGCTGGGAAGGAGTCCTGCTTCACTCTGCTTATCGGTAGGGATGTAGAAGTCCACAGCACAGCTATCAAGGAGTGATTCATTTCCATCAGCAGTTGCACTCAGTGGATGGATTCAGCTTTTCTGCAGGGAAGTGTGACCTTTGGAGTCTTGATCTGGGTCTTTAACAAGATGTCGACAACTGCTTGTGGCTGAGGGTACCTGATCTCAGGAATCTTTCTGCAGTTTCATGTCACTCCGTGGGTGTTCAGAGGGGCCTGAAAGTGTTGGGTCCTCTCCTGAGGTCCTCCCCATGCCCAGCACACTTAGGAGAAGGTCAGGCTGCTGAATGTGGCCCCGGGGACACCACACATACAGGCTCAGCGGGGTGGAGGTTGCTGTCAAGGCTGCGCCCATGTTTGAGGACAGGCTTTGGGCTCATGGTGTGGCAGTGTGGAGGTGTTCCCCTGCCTGCCAGGTCAGGACAGCACAAGGGGACTCCAAAGGCTTTGCTCAGCCACGTGTGGGACAAGCAGCAATTCCCAGCACTGGTGGGAACCAGGGGCTGCCCTCAGTCCTCACCTGTCCTCTGCCAGCTGAGCAGGGAGCTGGGCTCAGGCCTCTGCCAGGGTCCTACCTCCACAACGGCAAATAGGAGTGAAAACGGAACAAGCTGATGGGATCTGCTTGAGGATTCAGCAGCGTGGTCCCTTCCTCCTCCTGGAGCTGCTTGGTCCATGTAATGTGCTTCTGTGGGTAGGGTAGGATGATGTGGTGGTTCTTCACTCCCTCTTTGGTGGCCAAGACATTCTGCCCTTTGGGATCTTCCTGGCTTTGCAGAAAGCTTCAAATGTGTCCAAAACTGGTTTTCAAAGGATGCTGGCAACCTGGGCAGGCTTGAGGGGTGTGCAGGAACAGACTGGTGGTGCAGAGATGCCAATTTAAAGTCTGGGCTAGGAGGAATGACCTCACTTACAGAATCAGAGTGGTCTGGATGGGAAGAGGCTTGTAAAGGCTTATCTAGTCCACCTCCCACTGCTGTCACCTTGCTCAGAGCCCCAAACAACCTGACTTGCAATGGTTCCAGGCATGGGGTATCTCCCACCTCTCTGGGCAACCTGGGCCACCCTCGCACCACCCTCAGTGTCAAACATTTCTCCCTTCTCTCCAGTCTGAATCTCCCTCTTTGAGTTCAAACCATCCCCCCTTGTCCTGTCACAACAGGCCCTGCTCACAAGTCCATCCCCATCTTTCACTGATGCCTTGAAGTCTTGAAGGGGCCACACTGGATCCCTCTCAGCTGAAGTGAAGATGGTGGGTTGGCAGCTGGTGCAGCTGAGCCTCTGTCTAGAGGGATCTCAGGATCTTTTCAGGCTGTTTTGCTGCTTTGCTTTGGGCTCAGATGGAGTTTGGTGCTTTGAGGACCAGCCCACAGATTTGCAAGTCTGATGGCCTTTCTGCCTGGCAGGTGTCAGCAGGGCCACAGGGAGTGAGGTTAAGAGTCCCTGGAAAGGATGTTTACAAATATCTGAAGGGCAAGTGCCAAGAAGATGCTTCCAGTGTTGTCCTGTGATAGGATGAGGGGCAGTGGATACAAACTGGATCACAGGAGGTTCCACCCAAACATGAGGAAGAACTTTGCAGTGAGGGTGCTGAAGCTCTGGAGCAGGCTGCCCAGAGGTTGTGAACTTTCCCTCTCTGGAGACTTTCAAGACCCATGTTTCTCTGTGACCTGCCCTAGGTGATCCTGCTCTTGGCAGGAGGAGTTGGATTCAGTGATCTCCAGAGGTCCCTTCTAACCTCTACCATTCTGTGATTCTATGAATTTGTCCCCTCACTCTTGCAGGAAGACCCTCAGGGACAGTGCCCAAGCAGTAAGCTCACCCACCATAGCCCTGTGTCAGGTTGGTGGTGGTCTCCCTGCAGATCAGATCTGTTGCGAGAGCAGGTTCACAGTCAGTGGAGAGCTCAGGAGGCTTTGGACAAAACTGGTGTAACCAGTGAGGCAAAGAATGGGAATTTTGGGGGATCTCAGCCACCATATTTGTGTTTTTCTTCCTCTTAATCCCCCAAACCCTCAGAGTTCCCTGGGATGTGCATGCAGGTGCTGCTGGAAGCAGGTGAGGTGTAGGATGGAACAGTTTGGCCGAACTTTGAGCTCTCTGGAGCACAGTGGCTTTGTCTGGCTGGTACAAAGGCTGATTGTTCTGCTTAGGGGGAAGTCTGGCTCAGAAGGTGGGGAGCCAGGGAAAGGGACAATGCTGAGAGAAGAAAAGAAGAGAAGGCTCTAGTGAGACCTTAGAGCAGTCTTCTGGTACCTGAAGGGGGCTACAGGAGAGCCGGGGAGGAACTTTATACGAGGGAGAATGGCTTTGAGCTGGAAGATTTGGATTGGAGATTAGGAAGAAATGCTTTACAGTGAGGGAGGGGAGACACTGGAACAGGTTGCCCTGGGAGGTTGTGGATAGCTCCTCTCTAGTTGTTTTTTTGAGGCGGCCTTGAGCAACCTGTACTAGTGGCAGGTGTCCCTGCCCATGGCATGGGGTTGGAACTGGATGATCTTTTAAGGTCCCTTCCAACCCAACCCATTCTGTGAATCTCTGAATTCTGGCTCCTCGTCCTCCCTACTCAGCTCTACCTGAAACCTGTTCAGTGGCTGCTGCCATGGGAAGAGGTTGCAAATTATCTAGAAGAGCATGTTGTGGGGTTAGGTTTGGGTGTTGGGAGGCTGCAAGGACAGATATTTGAGGGAGGAAGTAAGCGAGCAGGGGAGTCCGACTCCATCATAAATGCAACGGATTTCCCTTTATCGCTCTTCCTGAACGGTGTGTGGGAAGCAAACAGTCAGCCAAAGTTACTCACCAAGTAAGGCATTTCTGGCTGGTGCATCATCAACTGTGAATTTTCCCCTCTCAAACCTGTTTGGTCAGCTACCTACGCTATTTTGTTCTCCTTCCCTGGTCCAGTGAGTTCTTTTATTTAACCCATCCACTGCAAATAATCACACTTAGGACCTCGTCTTGTTGGCTGAGTTCCTTGATTAGAATATTTGCTTTTCTTGTGCTCCATTGGTGAATGACATGAGTCACAGGGTACAGCTGGTGTTTGGGCATTGGCTGACTGCTGTTTACAATTCAGATGTTCTCAGAACTTGAGCTAGCATGAAAACTCTTCAACTCTTTCTCCCCCCCCCTCCCCCCTTCACCATGGGCTGTTTACCACATCAAAGAGGCTCAGCCCCTTCCAAGCTCAGGTTGAAACTCAAACAAAGAATCTTTCATTCAGTTCAGAAAGGCTGGGAGAAGTCTTTGAAAGTTATTATTTTTTAATCTTTTTATAATGTGATGGGGGCCTTCAGGTTTCCACCAAGGACAGGATTTGCAAGTATTAAAATGCAGTTAATGACTTCACTCTTTGTAGCACTTCCAGTATGGGCAGGAGAGGATGATGGCACCAAGCTGGTCCCAGTATAACTGCTCTGGAAACACAAAAACCTATCACTGCTCTGCCCTAATGAGGCCGCAGCTGGAGTACTGGATCCAGTTCTGGGCTCCCCAGTTCAAGAGACACAGGCAACCACTGGGGATAATCCAGGGGAGGCTACAAAGATGCCGAGGGGCCTGGAGCATCTCTGTGAGGAGCAAAGGCTGAGAACCCTGGGGCTGCTGAACCTGGAGGAGAGCAACCTGAGAGGGGATCTGGGGAATGCTCAGCAAGAGATAAAGGGTAGGGGGCAAGAGGATGGGGCTCAGGGACAGGACATGGGGAAACAGGTACAAACTGGAACCCAGGAGGTTCTACCTGAACAGGAGCAGAAAGTTCTTTGGTGTGAGAGTGCTGGAGCTCTGGAGCAGTCTGACCAGGGAGATTGTGGAGTCTCCTTCTCTGGAGAGCTTCCAAACCTAGCTGACCATTGTGATCCTGGGCAAACTGCCGTGGGTGACTCTGAGCAGGAGGCTTGGTCTTGCCGATATCCAGAGGTGCCTTTCAACCCCCACCATGCTGGGATTCTGTGCTGTGTAGGTATCTGTTCACCAGGCAATCCAGCCTGGCACTCTAGTGCTATCTGGACAAAACTATCATATCCCATTTTGCTACTCCTCAAGGACAGTTGAGGGAGTTACATCAACTCCCACTACCTCAACCAGGGGTGGCTTGAGTATGTCCACATGAAAATCCTTCCTTTGGTGGGGGGAAAAAAAAAAAGTTTGATGGTGCTCTTTAAAAGGTAGAAATGACTCCATTTTGCTAAATGTAATGGTAAAATTGGAGTGTCTCCCCTCCCCCAACTGAGCATTCCAGCTTCCCCACGTTCCACTCTGGGTCCACATCCAGTGTGGATGCCCCTCCCTGCAGGTTTTCAAGGCCAGCTTGGACAGGGGAATGACCTGCTCTAGCTGAAGATGTTCTGGCCTCTGGCAGGACATTTGAAAGTAGATGATCTTGAATGTCCCTTCCAATCCAAACCACTCTGTGATTCTCTGATTCGGAGCAGCTTTGTTTGGTGGTTTTGTGGTTCTGGTTTGTGGTTTTGGAAGAATTCAAGTTCAGTAGCTTGGCTGTTTGACATCACCTCTGGGACATGCTGAGTGTCCCAGCCCTCGTGTTTCCCAGGGCTTGGCAAACCCCAGGCTCCAAAGTGCTCTGTCTGGAGCTTCTCCAGGGCTTGGTGCCTTCTACAGGAACTGTGTTGCCTGTTATCAGCCCATGCTGTAATCCTCTTAATTACCAGCAATTAGCAATTTTTATACAGGGAAAATGTGGGTTCAAGGTGACAGGAATGGATCTTGAGGCTTTTGGAGACTTTTTTTTTTCCTACTAAAAGTACCCTCCTAGCAGCACAGATGGTAGCAGACAGCTGGATGTATGGCAGAGGAGGCTGCTGCAGGTGGTCCTGCTCCAACGTCCCCGAGTCCCTGACTCTGACAGTGTCTTTTTGGCCTTGTAGTGTGCAAGCTTGGAAGAAAGAAGTTGGCCCAAGGATCTCCTCGCTGAAATACAAGGTTTTCACCTGCCTTGGGGTTTGTTTTTGTTTTGCTAACTGGTTTGGTGAGGAAGCTGAGGGCCAGAAGGACTTTGGGATTCGCCGTCCGCGCGCGAAACCTGACCTGTTTTTTCCCAAACGCGCACGGGGGCGTTGGGTCTGCCCCGTGCCTTGTCCTGGGAGGAACAAGCTTTGGGGCCTGTTCTATGGCTTGCTGAATGCCAGGAGGGCTTCACAAGCCCCAGCAAGCAGCACGATGACTCACTCTGCCTTTGTCAGACCCTGCCCTGGGAATGTGCTGCTTTTGCTTCTGATTGGAGCAAAGGAGGTGATGAGTGTGAGCTTTTAGATGGCTTGAGTGAGGTGGAATGAATCCCACCCATAACCTAGCTGGCCAAGCTCCCTTTGAGCTCTAACAGCATCTCCCATGGCATGCTTGGTTCAGGACCCATCACCTAGATGTGCAAGGAAAGAGGAGGTGGAAGGTCAAAGGCTAAACCCCGTGTCCTTTGGCCATGCAACAGCTACAAACAGGTGGATAAATTTGCCCAGATAATCCTCTGAAATGGTGACCTCCAAGAACCTTCATCTTCTTGGGGTGAGGGAAGAAGGTGTGCTAGAGCAAAGGCTGCAGCCCAGGAGGAGAAACAGAGCTGCAGGTTGGCCTGCTTCTAGTTGATGGTACCAAGAGGGGCTGCATGGTTGTCCAGGTTCAACTTCTGATTGCATGGATGCATAAAGTGGGAGAACACTTGAGTTCCTGTATGTTTTGGCTGGGCCTAGAATAGCTTCGAGCCTCCTGATATTCCAGGAGTTGAAATAATACTGCTTCCTTTCATCTTTCCAAATAAACCTCCAAACAGCTGCACCAGCTCACAGCAAAAGTCTGCCCAGCTCAGCCTCCAACAGTAGATGCCCACTTAGCTTGCAGAAACTTTACAGCTAGTTTGACCTCAGCCTTTGCTGAGCAACAGCAACTCAAGAACAGAAAACTGTGTATGTAGGTAGCACTCCCTTATGTCCTCCACTCCCACACTTTAGGAGAGCTGCCCTCCTGCCAGGGCAAAGTAGGGAGATTTGGTTGTCATAGTCCCACCTGCCTTTGGGCTCCATCCAGAGCTGAGGCTGTACTTGGTAGTTCTACAAATGGGGAAACCTGTGTGGGAACTACTCTAACATCAACCTGGGACCCACCATCTTCATCTAGACCTGCCTAAAGCTGGGTGGGCTGAATGGTCACTCTGTTCAGCAAGGCCTAGAGATGGTGCAGCTGGGCCAGAGCTTCCTCCAAGCTCTGCATCTACCAAGGCCTACCCTGCTAATTTTCAGTCTATTCATGGCTGTATTTTTGACAGGTTCCTGCTCAGTCCCTTGGAGTCTGGCTGTTCCAGCTTGCTCCTCTTCCAGGCACTTGACCTTGGAGTTGGCTTTTCCTGGTTTCCTTGGCCTTTGGGATTGCTGACTGCAGTGGCATGACTTCTGTGATAACAGCCCAGGCAGATTGCCTTTGAGTGAGCCTTTATCAGTCGCCTGAGGAAAGGAATAGCAAACAGAGTCAGCAAGTCTGCTGGAAATGCTACTGCCTGCTGGCTCAGTCAGAGGCCAGCCAACCTCCCAGCTGCCCACATCTGCCTTGGTGGTGCCTCTTGGCCTCCAGGAAACGTCTTTTTTCTGGAGAGGTGATAATAACTTGGGCAGTACAAACACCAGGATAGAGAAGAACTTACCAGAATAACCCTGGCAATAGCTGAGGCTCGGGGAGTTGGGGTTGTTCAGCCTGGAGGAGAGAAGGCTCTGGGGAGACCTTAGAGATACATTTCAATATCTGAAGGGGACCTATAGGAAGGCTGGGCCTTTGGCGATAGGACAAGTGCAAATGGTTTGAAACNAGGCTGGGGAGGAACTGTTTGGAAAGGCCTTTGGCGATAGGACAAGTGGAAATGGTTTGAAACTAGAGCAGAGCTGATTTAGGCTGGACATCAGGAGGAAGCTCTGCACAATGAGAGTGGCAAAATACTGGAACAGGTTGCCCAGGGACAGGGCCTCAACTGCAGCCCTAGAGACACTCAAGGTAAACTTGATGGGACCCTGCACAGTCTGATCTAGTTGGAGATGTCCCTGCTGTCTGCAGGGGAGCTGGACAAGATGACCTTAGAGGGTCCCTTCCAACCCAATGCATTCTGTGATTCTTTGAACTCTCCAGAGCAGTGTGGCTCTGCTCTGGAGCCAGCCCTGAGTCCCTAGCAGAAACCTCTTGTAGGTGGTAAGATGTGACAAGGCCCGGGAGGTGGTGAAGTCACCATCCCTGGAGGTGGCACTTTGGACGTGGTCTAATAGCCATGGTGGTGTTGGGTTGGCAGTTGGTCTTGAAAATAGATTCTAGCTGTGATTCTATGACAGCTTCAAGGTGGGAAGCTGGTGGGATGGCTCACCCTCTGGCAGTCTTCTCCCTGGACTCCAGAGAGAGCTTGCACAGAAACTCAACTTTGGCCACCTGTGAGGAGGCAGCGAAGGTAGTGAAGATGAATCTTTCCCTACTGCACGTAACACAGATCCATCTGAGTGCTTTGAGGGCAGCAAGAGTTTCTTGGTGCTGTTTCCAACCTCTGTGAGACAGATCAAGCAGAGGAACCCATCTGGGCTCTTCTGCAGCCTAAATAAGCGCAGAGGTTGGTCCTGCTGCCCGTGATGGTGCTTTGTGGTTTCCAGCAGCTGAACGTTTGTGTGTGCACTTGAGTCCTGGGGCTTTCTTTGCTAATCCCATGTTGTGGAGAGTTCCAGAAGACTGGAGGAACAAACAGAAAATAACGTTGATCAGGGTCAATATCAAACCCAAATGATCAGAGAAACAAATATTTACTCAGGTCAATATTTAACTAGGAGACAATAAATGCTGATATTGAACCAAATCTGGATATAAACACAGGCTATTTATAATGTGGGCCTCTAAAGGGGCTCTGCCAGGGACTTGCTGTGGCTCTTGATTGATGATTGTCCTCTCCATTGTTTGCTGATTCCCTTGGAAGCTGGAGTTTTGTGCAGGTGCATTTATGAGGAAGAGGCTGTGCTACGTAATCCCAGGGCATGGGCAACAGACTAACTGTTGTCCCACACATGCCTGTGCTTCCCTCACCTCAGAAATGGACCTCTGCTGTTGTCCCATGCATGCCTGTGCTTCCCTCACCTCAGAAAGGGACCTCAGCTGTTGTCCCATGCGTGCCTGTGCTTCCCTCACCTCAGAAGGGGACCTCAGCTTTTGTCCCACACATGCCTGTGCTTCCCTCACCTCAAGGAGAGACCTTCCCTGCTTGCATCTGGAGTGTGTGCCCCATCCCTTTGACCCCCCCATAGAATATAGAATTGTTTTGGATGGAAAGGACCTCTAAGATCGAGTCCAGGCATGGACCTAACACTGGTGTGGCTGCTAAGCCATGTCCTGGGGCTGTGCTGCTGGCTGACTGGCACAGGTGAAGAAGGCATTTTCATAGAATCATTGAGTTGTTTCGGTTGGAAGAGATGTTTCAGATCATGGAGTCCAACCATGAACCCAGCACTGCCAGATCACCACTAAACCTGGTTCCTCAGCACCACATCTCTGTGGCTTTGATGTGCTTCCAGAGATGGGGACTCCACCACTGCTCTGCGCAGCCTGGGCCAGGCCTTGACGTCCCTCAAGGGGAAGAAATTGTTCCTCATGTCTAACCTAAACTTCCTGGTGTGACTTAGGCTGTTTCCTCAAGTTCAGTCTTTTTGCTTGCACCGCTTGTCCAGAAGCTCTCTGCATCACCTCTATGAGGAGCACAGGCTGAGAGCCCTGGGGCTGTTGAGCCTGGAGGAGAGCAGTCTGAGAGGGGATCTGAGCAATGCTCAGAAAGAGGTAGTGGGCAGGGGGTGAGAGGCTGGGGCCAGACTCTTCTCTATGGTGCCCAGGGACAGGACAAGGGGCACGAAGTGGAACTCGGGAGGCTCCATCTGAACAGGAGGAGAAACTTCGTTTTGAGGGTGCTGAAGCCCTGGCACAGGCTGCCCAGAGAGGTGGTGGAGTCTCCTCCTCTGGGGAGCTTCCAACCCTGGCTGGCCATTGTGATCCTGGGCAAGCTTCTGTGGATGCCCCTGCTTGAGCAGGGGGGTTGGACTGGATGACCTCCAGAGGTCCCTTCCAACCCCACCACGTTGGGATTCTGGGATCGCTGACCAGCGTGGGGCTGGCTTTGAGCAGGAGCCCGAGAGCCCTCTGGAAGGCGGCGAAGCGCGCTCGATGGCCGCGGCACTGCAGAGCGAGCAGGACGGGGGCGGCTGCAACCAGGCAGGGGCTAGCGCAGAGCTCGAAGCTGCCAAGAACCTCCTTCTCCGCCCCTTCCCAAGCTCTCTCCTCCCCCAGCCTCTCCTACAAACTTTACAAGCTCGTTGCCTGTTTAGCAAACATTGATTTCTCCTCTTGTTTTCTGCTGCTGCTGCCCGTGTGGTGACAACATTCGATGTTTCTATGGCGGCTTGTTATTTATCAACTTCAGATTAGAAAGCATTTAATCATGGGCAAGACGTGTCCCATCTCCTGCCCTGGCAGCCTGCAGCTCTTCTAACCGCCGCATGGCTAATCGCTGGCAAAGGGGCACGGCTGACTGTAGTGCTGTTTTTTTTTCCTCTGTCCTCCGAAGAAATGTTTGCCTTGGCCTCTGCGCCTGGTGATCGATGTCCTGATAACACCTCCCAATGTCTGAAGGAGGGATTGAAGGCTCCGAGGCAGGAGGTTCCTGCAGGATGTATGAAACTTGGCCAGGTGGCAGACGCGGAGAAGTCCTGTCAGCGACTGTTAGCCACAGGAGAATCCACTCTAGAGGAAGCTGGAGAAAGCTCATAGGAGGTTTTCTCGTGCTCTCCACCTCCCTGAAAGGAGGTTGCAGCCAGGTGGGGGCTGGTGTCTTCTCCCAAGGGACAAGTGATAGGACAATAGGGAATGGCCTCAGCAGTGAGGGGCTGGAACAGGTTCAGAGAAGAGCAAAGGATCTGGTGAAGGGTCTGGAGAACAGGGCTGGTGAGGAGCAGCTGAGGGAGCTGGGGGTGCTCAGCCTGGAGAAAAGGAGGCTGAGGGGAGACCTTCTGGCTCTCTGCAGCTCCCTGAGAGGAGGTTGAATGAGGTGGGGGTTGGTCTCTTCTCCCAAGGGACAGTACAAGATGCCATGGCCTCAGGTTGGACACGAGGAACAATTTCTTCTCCTTGAGTGTTGTCAAGGTCTGGTCCAGGCTTCCTAAGGCACTGGTGGAGTCCTCATCCTTAGAAGGGTTTCAAAGCTATGGAGATGTGCTGAGGATGTTCTAGTGGTGACCTGGCAGTGCTGGGTTAACAGCTGGACTTGATCTTAAAAGTCTCTTCTAACCAAGAGGGTTCTAAACAGGGCTTTATTGTCCACTGTCTTCAGCAACAACCTCTCAGGTTTGGGTTTTCCTGATCTCACAGTGCTGGCTGCTGCTTGCAGAAGCTGCTGAGGTCATCCTGCCCTCCCAGGAATTTTGGGTGCCCAATCTGATTTGATTTGAATGTGCCAGTGCTCCAGTGACCTTGTCTGTAAGGGCTAAATGCTTGTTCTAACCTCCTTCCTTTTCTTCCTTGGGTTTTGGTTTGGTCGTTTTTGTGTTTTGTGGAGTTTTGGGGTTCTTTTTGGCTTTCTTTTCTCTGACAAGTTGGAAGGACCTCCTTCCATGGTCAGAAGTAGATCTTATGACTTTGAGGGGAGCTCAGAGCTTTCTCTTCTTGGCCAAACCCAGGATCCCAGTTTAAACACTCCTAAGCTCGCAGAAGTTGGGTCTATCTGTGCTTTGCCTGGATTTCCCCTTTGCTCACTTTTTGCCTGACCTACTGACCTATGATGACTCCTGGGGCCCTTGTAGATGAAGTTGGTGGAATCTGGGGCATGTCCACCTCCAGACCTTGTATCTCACCCTTTTCTCCAATGACTGCAATGATGGCATTGCTAATGGTTATTGGGGAAACTGGGCCACTAAAAACCTGGTGGCTTGTCAGTCCTGGAGGCTTTCTTTGTTGAGTCATAGTGACTATCTCTTGTAGTATTGAGATGAACCGATCTCCCTGGCTATGAGACATGTTAGGTCCTCGCCAAAATGGCAAGAAAATGGTTAACTCCCTGCCTGTGGCTGGCAGACTGGAGGAAGGGATGGGCCGATCTTCCAGGTCATATGTCCTCAGCTGCCCTCTCCCAGAGTCGCCCCAGGCAGGGCTGCAGTCTGCTGCCAGGACTTGCTTGGGGTTGGCCAAGGAGTCTGCAGAGATCCAGTGTCTACAAGGCTTCTTCCTGGCTGGGTTCTTGTCCTTAATAGCTTCCTTTTGTATTTACACTGCTTCCAGGCATTGAACATCTCCCACTTTTCTGGGCAACCTGGGTCAGGCTCTCACCACCCTCAGTGTCAAACATTTCTCCCTTCTCTCCAGTCTGAATCTCCCCCTTTGAGTTCAAACCATCACCCCNTGGCCTCACAGCAGAGGGCTTCCAGCTCTCCCATCGTTGCTGTGGCCTCCTCTGGCCCCGCTCCAGTAGGTCCCTGTCTGTGCTGTACTGAGGACTGCAGAGCTGGTCCCAGCAGTGCAGGTGGGGTCTCAGCAGAGCAGAGGGGCAGGATCCCCTCCCTCTATCTGCTGCCCACACTGCTGGGGATCAACCCAGGACAGGGCTGGGAGTGCACAGCGCTGGCTCATGAACAGTTTTCCCCACCCAGCACCCCAAGTCCTTTTCCACATCACTGCTTTCCAGTCCTTCATCTGCAGCCTGGATTGACACTGGGGGTTGCCCTGACTCGGGGCAGGACCTTGTCCTCGGCCTTGTTGATCCTCATGAGGTTCATGCACATAGGTGGTTTCTGCCTGGTTTGGGAGCCTATGGGGATTGGTGGTGTCCCCCCGCTTCATATCCCTGGGATGGGGGCTGAGGGGACCTCCCACCAGACTAGGGCCTCATGCCTGGGACAAACACGACCCTGCTTTGAGGCTGTCTCCACCACATTGTGGGCAGTGCCCCAGGGGCGGGAGGTCACTGTTCTCATGCTGCTCCTCGCTCCATGGTAACCACCACCTGCTACCATGCTGGGAAGTGCTGCCTGGTGACAGTGGTGGGGACACGCCTGCTGACAGGGTGAGCACCTTGAGACCATGGCTGCTGTGGGGACTGGGGAGGTGGT
The DNA here is from genome assembly GCA_013399775.1 of Semnornis frantzii. Taxonomy (NCBI): domain Eukaryota; kingdom Metazoa; phylum Chordata; class Aves; order Piciformes; family Ramphastidae; genus Semnornis; species Semnornis frantzii. The sequence continues at coordinate 39,999 of VWYK01033313.1, read as the reverse complement.
GGGTGAGGTTGTCCATGGCTCAGAGATTGGTTGGGGAGGGTCATGGGGGTGTGGTGGCTGCCCCACTAACCCTGCCCTGTCTGCCCCACAGATGCACCCCATGAGGATGGAACCACGGATGCCGCCGCTCATTCTCGAGGTGACTCTCTTCCTCACCCCTCCTTCTGCATGCTCCTGTCCCTGTGGTGTGAGGTGCTGCTAAAAATCTGAGGAGATGGAGCTGGGACTTACCCCCCCTGCCAACCCAACCAGCCCCACTGCAGGGCTTCTGGCCCTCATGGTGGTGCCTCTGCTGCCTCTTTCCAACCCCACAATGTTCCTCCTGTTCATGGTGTCTCCATCAGTGCAAGTCACCCAGGTGCCCACAGAACCATCTCCTTCGTGGCTTGTGTGTCTCTATTAATTGTTCCACCTGGAGAAAAGAAAGTTTCAGGGAGGCCTTACTGAGGCATGTAGACGTAGCACTTCAGGAAATGCTTTGATGGCCATAGTGGTCTTAGCTTGACAATTGGACTTGATAATCTTATAGGTCTTTTCCAACTGAGGCTATTCTAACTGTGATTCTTTTGTGGTCTTCCAGGGGTTGAAAGGGTTGATCAGAAAGCTGGGGACAGACTCTTGAGCAGGGCCTGTTGTGACAGGACAGGGGGTGATGGTTTGAACTGAAAGAGGGAGATTCAGAGTGGGGAGATGAGAGAAATGTTTGACACAGTAGGTTGTGAGACCCTGGCCCAGGTTGCCTACAGAGGTGGCAGTTGCCCCATCCCTGGCACCACTGCAGGTGAGACTGTTTGGCTCTGAGCAGCCTCCTCTAGTTCAGATGTCCCTGCTGACTGCAAGGGATTGGACTAGATTTAGCTTTAAAGGTCCCTTCAACCCAAACCATTCTGTGATTCTACTTGGATCCTTACCATTAACTGAATCTCCACAAACTGTGAAAGAAGCTCTGAGTGACAGCCAGATAGAGACCCTTGCAGTGAGCTGGGTCCCACACAGACACATCAACACTTGTCATCCTTGTTCTGCTGACCATGGGCCAAGGAGTTTGTGCTGGGCCAAGCACTGGCTGGGAAGTGCTTAGGGAAATGGTTTGGTGTTAGGTGTCAGCACCCAGCAGGAGCAGTGCTGGGGTGGGCTAGGGTTGCTAAGCATCCCGGAACCACAAACAGAATGCCTCCTGGCGCTGGGATGGTCAGGATGTGGGGATGTGTGACACAATCAGCGTGTCACAAAGATTGGGTTCCAGCGGGGGGGGGGGCCTCACTGCCCCACTTCTGGCCACTCCTGGTGTGTGCAGGACTGCTCTCCACTCCTTTGGATGGAAGCTCATTGCCTTTGCCCTGCTGACCAGTTGCTTCTCAACACCCCCACTGCTCAGAACCAAGAAGGTGCTCAGGATCAGAAATGGATTTGTCAGGCTTTAATAGACTGGCAGGAAGAAAACTCTGGTCTGCAGGTGAGGGTGGTGAGCAGGGAAAAGGAGGGTGGGAGGCACCAAACAGGTGGACAGGCAGCAGACAAGGGGACTCTAGCTCAGAATCCAAATCTTAGACCTGAAATTTCTCGCTGAATGCAGGTTCTGGATCTGAATTTAGGGTCCTCTGTGCCTTTCCACATTTGATATAGACACATGTCAGAAATAAATTCTTTATGGTGAGGATGGGGAGGCACTGGAACAGGTTGCCCAGAGAGGTTGCGGATGCTCCCTCCCTGGAGCTATTCAAAGCCAGGTTGGACAGGGCCTTGAGCAGCCTGGTTTAGTGGAAGGTGTCCCTGTCTGTGGCAGGGGGTTGGAACTAGAGGTCTCTTCCACCCCGAACTGTTTTATGAACCTATGAATAATATACCTGCCTGGTCACCTGCCACAGAAGGACCCACTGGAGTTGTGTGTTGGGGTGAGACTTTTGTCTGGGAACTGAAGGTAAGAAAGTGAAATGCCAGAGATAAGGGAAGTGTAGAAGTAAAAGTGCCCTCCCCCTGTCCCCACCCCTGGCAAGTGGGACCTTTCACTGCTCAGGTATGTGTGGCATTTGGGGCCTCTGGTACTGTGCAGAGCAGGCTGTCTCCCAGGGGTAGCAGCAGTGTGGGTGCGCAGGGCAAGAGCATGCAGGGCTCAGCTCCAAAGCTCTGGCATGGTTCCTCTGTGGGCAGAAACTCGAGGTGGACACTGCAGAGGGCATCTATAGAATGGTTTTGGTTGGAAAATACCTTCAACATCATTGATCCCAGCCATTCTCTACCAAGTTCGGTGCCAAGCCATGTCACTCAGCACCACATCTCTGTGTCTTTTAACCCTCTAGGGATGGGGATTCAACCACCTTCCTGGGGAGCCTGGGCCAATGTTTGAGAACCCTTTCAGTGAAGAAGTTTCTTTTAAATGTTCAACCTAAACCTCCCCTGGGGCAACTTGAGGCTGTTTCCTCTTGTCCCGTTACTTGTTACTAGAAGCAGCGACCACCCCCCACCTGTCTGCAGCCTACTTTTAGAGTTGTAGAGAGCCAGAAGGTATCTTCTGAGCCTCATTTTCTCCAGGCTGAACAGCCCCAGGCCCCTTAGCTGCTCCTCACAAGGAGGGAGGAGAGAGAAAAAATGCAAGAACTGAGTTGACAGTCTCTGGTTCTCTCCCTTGTCTCCTGCTGCTACCTCAGGCTCAGGAAGGTTTTCCTCACTGAAGCATGGTGGAGGGTGGGATGCGTGTTGCCTGGAGCAGAGGTGGTTAGTCGAGGAGGAGTTGGTAGTGCCAACACATCACTTCCTTTCATGAGCACAGTCCCACTGCTGTGTGGCACTTCCGAGGCCAGCCGCTCTGAGCTTGTAGCTGTGTAGAAGAGGTTGTATTTGTGGCACGTCCCCGTGCCTGGGAGGCAGCCAGCTCACCCATGCATTGCCCTTACAGCCTGCAGAGGTGCAAAGGTTCTCTGAATTAACTGGAAGCACAGGTAATACGTTTCGCTGGAAAGGGCCAGCAAGTCTCTTGGGCCCCGGCCAGCTTTGTTAAGAGCAATGAAGTTGCAGCAGGGATGACTTTGGCCTGTTGCACTCCAGTGACATAGTTCAGGGCTGTAAAAGCCTGGGCTGAAGCGTGCAGGGTGTGGGCTGAGATCAGCTCGCTCTCCTCCAGCAGGCTGAAGGCTCTGCCAGGGAAACCTTGGTGGTTTTGCCAGCTCCTCTACATATGAATGAGGCTATGAGGGCTTTGCAATGAGCTTGACACATGGATAACCACATAATTAAAGGCTGTAGCTTTCTGGAAGAGCATTAGTGCTGGTATCTTTAACCACAGAGAGCAGAACTTGAGTCATCAAATGCCAGGGGATGAATTTCCTAGCGGATTGCTCTACCAGGTTGCTGAATTTTTGGGCCTGGATCCAGTGGGATGAACCAGGTGGGGAAGAAACCTGCCAAGTGGTGACTGTCTGAGCTAGAGGTCTTGTTAGCTTGGAGGACCCAGACTTGTGCCAACAGCCCTACAAAACTAGACCCAACCCAATGGTTGGGTGAGGTCTGAGTCACTTGACCCAGACAAGATAGCTGCTGGCCTGGCAGTTGCCATTTTAGGCTCCCAGACCACTAAATCAGTGGCCACATCTCCTAGATTTGTGGGGCTGAGCCCAAATGATTCTCAGTGAGTTAAGGACATCAGCCTAGACTGATCTCAGCTATTTAATGGATAAAATGCAGCACAGCTCAGCCTTTTGAGTTTGAAACGGACCAGAGTCAGCACATCTAAGACAGGCTTCAGATCCAACGTGCCAGCTGGAGCAGAGTTTCTGATTTCACAGAATCCCGGCAACGCTCCGGTTGGAAAAGACGCTCAGGATCATCAAGTCCAACTGTCACCTTTACTCTATGAAGGTCACCCTTGAATCATATCCTCGACTCATGCAGGGTTGGTGACTCAACCACCTCCCACTTCTAGGGTTAAACTCATGCAGGGTTGGTGACTCAACCCCCTCCACTTCCACAGGGTTAAACTCTCTTGTCTGTGACCCAAGCTTTGCACCCAAAGCTCAGCAGCTCTTTTNTAATACAGAAACACAACTCCCTTCCCAGAAATCAGAGACCCCAGGAGGGGCTCCCAACCACCCTTCTACCTTCTCCCCACACCTTACCCCAAGGTTTGCCTTATGAGGATCGGCCAGGGGGGAATTAGAAGAAAAAGTGGTTAGTGAAGTTATTCAACAGAGAGGAGAAGCCAGAGCTAGACCGTGCTAGGCGCTGTACCCTGTGACACCCCTGCCAGCTCAAGACACTCTCTTATCTTTTTTGTTTTGGGTACTTTTTCTAAACATTGCAGCAAGCCTATGAGTGAAGTAGACATCACCATTGTTTTCCTTCACAGCTTATAGCATAGTTTTCTCTATTAAAATATTCCAATTAGCTCAAACCAGCACACAAGCTCTTTTCTCTCCTAACTGTGTCCTCTGCCTGGCTTACCCTTTGTTAGCAGTGCAGAGAGGAGGTAAGCGGGACAGAGGACAGCGCTTTGCTCCCGGGCAGCCTGGCTGAGTCACAGGCTGAAGCACCACAGGCTGCCGTTGCCGCTCTCTCCGCTTCTCGCTCTCCTAAGTGCCGGGTGGAGGTGGCGGTGCCGCCGCTGGCACGCGAAGCTGACTCTTGTCCGTGTTTTCGCCGCAGGCACGGTCGGAGATGGATAAGTACCTCTCCAGCGAGATGCCACCCATCCCAATGATCCCGGACAAGAAGTACCGGCGGGAGAGCGCCTCGGTGGTGGACGAGTTCTTCTCCATGGAGAAGCCCACCTCCACGCCCTACAGCGTCAACATCAATGTCATCCTGCCCGACACCACCCACCTGCGCACCGGACTGTACCGCCCGCCCAAACCCATCGCCCCCTTCCCGCAGATCAAAACCGAACCTGGCACCGGCTTTGCCCAGCCCTGCTCTTCTGCCTCTGGCTCCACGCAGACCCTGCCCGACTTCACCAGCGTCTTCAGCATGCCTCAGTCGGTGGCGGTGAACAACATCTTCATCAAGCAGGAGATGCCCTCCGAGATGCCCTTATCCAACCCGCAGCAGTCCCACCTCTACCAGATGCCTCTCGGCAGCGCTGACATCACCACCTTGACGTCCTCCTCCAACAGCACCACAGCCATCAACAGTCTCAGTGGTGTTACCATGTCCACGGGCAGCACCATGGCCGGTGTGGTCCACAGACCTGTCCAGCCAGGAGGGCCAGTAAAGCAGTACCCTCACGTCTCCCAGGGACAGGGAAACTTCAACATCTCAGGGCAGTTCTACCCTGCTCCGGGGTTGAATCTGCCCCCTTCGCCTCCCAACTCGCAGCCTGGCAGCCCAGAAAATCAACCAGAGCTCATCAACACCATCTCTCCTCCACCATCCTATGAAGCCACTTTTGGACTGAAGTTGGTCCAGTCGTCCCAGGTCCCCCCAGTCCCCAACGGCCTTGGAACCCTCTCCCAAGGGCACATTGTCATGCAGCCCCCCAAATACAACAGACGCAACAACCCCGAGCTGGAGAAGAGGAGGATCCACCACTGTGACTTCCCAGGTATGCTCATGGGTGATTTGGGAGGGTATGAGGTTGAACTTTGGAGGATTTATGCTCATTGGATTTGGGAGCAAGGGTCTCCTCTTCATCCAGTGAAACTGGGGGCTGCCTTGGGCCCCCACTGGAGTTCAGTCTGAAGTAACTTTTGTGCTGAATCCCAGAACAGTCAGGCTTGGAATGGACCTCATGAGATCATCTAGTCCAGCCCCAAGGGAATTACAGAGCTGAGTGGAGAGCCCCAGGGAGGTGAGGTTCCTACCATCACCAAGGGAGCAGAAGAGGTTGACCATGCCTGGGCTAGCTGGTGCCTGTGTTCTCCCCTTCCCTTTTCTCTTTGAGAAGCGGCAAGCCTGACTCTGAGAGGCAGAAGAGTTCCTGCAAAGCCTGGGACCTCCTAGTAATCTCCTGCCTTAGCTTCTTATCTCACTCTGCCCTGAGCAGCCTCATTCTCTATGGCTGAAACCTCACTGATCTTTCCTCTCCCATGATGGGCGGCAAGCCATCAAGTAATCTCCGTGAGCAGCCTTTATGGTGTCTCTGGAGCGCCAGTTGTCCTCTTCCAAAGAGGCAATGAGCTGAATATCTGTGTTGTGTCCTTCAGTGGCCTCTTGTACTGCATCAGGATGGTGTGGAAAGGCATTTCAGGGTCAGGATCAACCCAGAACTGAAGCTGTTCCCTGTGTGTCACCACAAGCCTTAAGCATGTCCATCAAAAGACCTGCCATGCCTTGGCACGAGGGATCTCTCAGGCTTTTCTGCAGAGAGCTTGTGTGGACCCACTGCTGCAAGCTCTTATTCACAGAACAGAATCACAGAATTGTTTTGGTTGAAGGAGACCTTTAAGATCATCAAGTCCAACTATGAACTCAGCACTGCCAGGGCACCACTAAACCATAGCCCTCAGCATCACATCTCCATGGCTTTGAAACCTCTCCAGGCATGGGGACTCCACCACTGCCCTGGGCAGCCTAGGCCAGGCCTTGACAACCCTTTCAAGGAAGAAATTGTTCTTCATGTCCTATCTAAACCTCCCCTGGTACATCGTGAAACCATTTCCTCTTGTCCTCCAAGAGGAAATCCTGCAACCATCACTGTAGCTCCCCTCAGCTACCAACCTCTTACTGCACAAGCCTGGAAAGTCCTCACATTATTCAGAAGGTGGTAGTAATGGACAGTTAGCTGCTCTGAACACCAGATATGCAATCTGTGTTTCTTTAAGCAACGCCCATCCCATGCATTTCAAGCTTTATGAAATGTTAATTCATACAGAACAACTCAGAGCATCACAGAATGGTTTGGCTTGGAAGGGACCACCTTGTTTCAACTCCCAGCTGTGGGCAGGGACACCTTTGACTAGCACAGGTTGCTCAAGGCCTCATCCAACCTGGCCTTGAATGCCTCCAGGGAAGGGACATCCACAACCTCCCTGGGTAACTGTTCCAGTGTCTCCCCACCCTCACTGCAAAGAATTTCTTCCTAATCTCCAGCCTAAATCTCCCTCTTCCAGCTCAAAGCCATTGACTTGTCCTTTCACTGCAAGCCCTTGTATAAAGTCCCTACCCAGCTTTCTTGTGGTCCCCTTTGGGTACTGAAAGGCTGCTCCAAGGTCTCCCTGAAGCCTTCTCTAAACCGAGCAACCTCAGCTCTCTCAGTCTGTCCCCACAGAGAAGGTGCTCAAACCATCTCATCATCATCACCTCTGGGAGCCACGCTGGTGAAAAGCAAGAAACCCCAGCGAGGGCGATGTGAGGGCTTGGAAATGCTCCTGTAGGACCTCCCACCCCTGGGCACAGCCCCAGCTGTGGAACTACTGGGGATTAGCAAACAGCTTTCCCATGGGGGGTGTGACTGAGGAAAGCCATTTCCTAACTGTCTCCACCATGATTTATGTGCTTCTTCCGTGGCTGTAGTAGGGCAGCCCAGAGACCTGTCTAGCCCAGATCCTGTCTCCAGCAGTGACCTGACGAAGTAGATAAGAACAGGACATGTTTGGAGAGATCTTTCTGTGCTGACACCTTCTCAACCCTCTGGCAACCTGCAGATTAGGGACTTTCTGAGCCAGGAGCTGCACCCATGTTCTTGTGGTTAAGAGGTTGTCCTGGATTATTTACCTTCTGCCGGTCATGGTGGGAGGTGGATTAAGGGGATAAGTGGACCCCTTCTCTGTGACAGACCTCTCTGAACTGGTCAGAACAAGAGTCTCATCCTGCAGGTTACCTTTCCTTGTCTGTTTTCAGCAAGATTTTGGTCTGCATGGGAAGGCAGGGACACACCTGCAGAAAAAACCCCAACCTGCACTGAGTAAACACTGGGTGGCTCGACTGTGTGTACGTGCAGAGACACAGCAGAGCTTCTTCTAATCCTTCCCAGCCAGGTTCAGCTAGAGGTGAAACCAGCCAGGAGTATTGCAGGGGCAGCAGGTCTCACTGGGCTGGTTGAAGTGGCAGGAGACATGTCCAGCCCACAGCACTGACTGCAGGAACTGGGGAGATCTGTTTGCAGAGCTCCAGCCCGGGTTTCCAGGTGGCGGCCTCTGCACCTCGTTTCAGCATGGTCATGGGGGTGTGAAGCTCAACCAGAACATGCTCTGGCTTCTCTGTGCTGCTCCCTCTGGGTTTGGAATCTGCTCTGAGTGCTTGGCTGGCTTCATTTCCATGTCCAGCAGGGAGGCAGTTCTTGGCCTCACCCATACTCACCTCCCTCCTGAGTGACAGAGACATCAAGAAGCATCAGAGCAATATTCAACTGGATGACCAATCCTTATCCCTCCTACCAAGGAGGGTCAAGGTCAAGTTGGTTGTGACTTTGAGCAACTTGATGTATTTGCACATGTCTCTGCTGGCTGCAAGGGGGTTGGACTAGATGAGCTTTAAAGGTCCCTTCCCACCCAAACCCATCTGGGATTCTATGATTCTAGGCTATGGGGAGGAGAAAGGCAATTTGGCTGCTCAGGAGCAGGTGAGGACAGAGAGCTGATCTCCTTCCAGAGGATTCTTTAGGCTGTGTGAAAACACTGGGACAAAAGCTGTGAGTGTGTTGCTTAGGAGGGAAATAAACATTCAAATTTAAGCAGGCTTGTCAAAGCACACAGAAGCAGGACCCTAGAGGCAGGAGGAGAACCTTCTCTAAGCTTTATCTCACTGACATGAGGAACCATCAGTGACTCATTTTGAGGTGCCTGGTTAAACTTTCACTGAAGTCACAGTGTCTCTGTTAAGAACCTTTCTGTTGCTGCTGCTCTTCTGAAAACCCTTCCCACTGGCATTATTCTGGAGCCTGAAAGCCAGGCTGTGGCTCCATGCTTTATCTGGTGTTTCCTGCTTCCTGGAGCATTTCTACCGCAGCTGCTGGGGCTGGGACTGTTACAAAATACATTTTAGAATCACAGAATGGTTTGGGTGGGAAGGGACCTTTCAAGGTCATTTACTCCAACACTCTGCAGTCAGCAGGGACACCTGCAACAGGAGCAGGTTGCTCAGAGCCACAGCCAACCTGACCTGCAATGGTGCCAGGCATGGGGCATCTGCCCCCTCTCTGGGCAACCTGGGCCAGGCTCTCACCACCCTCAATGTCAAACATTTCTCTCTTCTCTCCAGTCTGAATCTCTCTCTTTAAATTCAAACCGTCCCCCCTTGTCCTGTCACAATTTGCCCTGCTCAGGTGTCTGTCCTCAGCTTTCTGACTGATTCCTTGAAATCCTGAAAGTCTACCACAAGGTCTCCCTGGAGCTTTCTCTTCTCCAGGCTGAACAACTTTGATTCTCCCCAGCCTGGAGCCGTTCCATGTCAGGTTGCTTGAGGTTCTGAGCAACCTGCTCTAGTTGAAGATGTCCCTACAGATTGCAGGGGGGTTGGACTAAATGATCTTTAAAGGTCCTCCCAACCCAAAATCATTCTATGATGCTGCAATTCTCTCAGCCTGCCTTCATAGCAAAGCTCTCTGATCACTTTTGTGGGCTCTCATAGACCTACTCCAAAAGGTCTCTCCAGCCTTGCAGCATCTGGAATCCAACAGCAGCAAGACAACAGTGGTGAATTTATTCACCACTGCCTCAAAGACCTGGTTGAGGAAGGATGTGAAAGTGTGTGCCCAGCCCTTCCCCCCAACTAATTCCCAGCACAATGTCCAAAGGTGTCAGGGTGGTGTGGTGAAAGCTGATCTGTTGCCATGGTCTAGCTGTTGAACAAACACTCCTGCTGAAACAAAATGGGTAGGGCCAGGCTCATTTGCATTCTGTTACCCAGAGTGTTTTGAGATGATGGACAGGGCAGGCCTCAACTCTTCTGGGCTGCTTTTTCCCCCTCTTTCTTGCAGTGAAATTATATCTCTTCTCTTTTTGCAGGTTGCTCTAAAGTTTATACCAAGAGCTCCCACCTGAAGGCACATCAGAGGACTCACACAGGTAAGAGAAGCACACAGCAGGAAGCTCTGCCAACCTGCACTTGTTAATTACCTTCATCTAGAGTGGTTATTTGAGTCAGGGTTTCAGCTATTGATGTTCATGTTAACTGAAGTGTAGTGGTTTGCAGTGAGTGCACTTACTTGCCTTCTGGAGGGATGGTCCAGGATTTAGAGGAACTCTTGGAGGCTCTTTAGTGGATGGATTGGAAGAAGGAAGTGCCCTAAAAGCCTGTCCCACTCGGAGCTCTTCTTTGGAGCTCTCCCACACCCTTGGCAGGCCTGGTCCTGCTTAGCCTTCAGAAAGGCTGTGTGAAAGCACATGGTGCATGTAGGTGACCTCTGAGGAGACAAAGCTGTGTCTCCTATGTCAGACAGCCCTGTGGTTCCCAAGGAGAGGACAGAACCACTCAGGTCTCCTTGTGTACCATCCACACAGGCATCTGGTGTCCTGTACTTGTTCTGTTAGCATTTACCATTGGTGTAGCACTGGAGCTACCAAGTAATCATCTATGGGCTCCGACTACAAGGTACAGAAGGGCTCCAAACCTCCAGAAGAGCTCTGAACAGATATGCAGAAGGGTTGTGCCCTTATTTCAGAGGGCAAAGGTGCCCATAAGCTGCCTTTGCTGATGTAATCAGGGTCAGTAGGACAGAGAAGCTCCCACCACAGTCAGCTTCTTCAGGGTAAACTGAGCTCAGTGGCACTTGTACATTCAAGCTCTTCTCATTAAGGTATTTATTATACCTGAAACTTTATCAGATCCTCAGGTAGTCCAGGAACCATCAGTGCCCTCATAAATCTCGTTTATAGAAGGGTTGATCTTTAGTGAAAACAATTAAGCTGGCCCAGAGTTCACTTTTCTTTTTTATTAACAACGAACAAACCCCATCCTGGGACTGGGAATGGGTTCTTGCACTTGGCTCTGTTCCCTTTCCCTCTTATCAGCCCTTGGAACAAGCCAGTGAAGAATTTCTTTTTGTGTGTGAGGTACAATATTTTTTTGGCAGGGTCTGGGGTAGGAGCAAAGCCAGAGAACAACACGGAAAGGGTGGAAGAAAGAGACAGGAAGGACAACGTCCTGGTTCTGAGAGCTGGCTGGTGATAAGCATTCGTCACAGCAGCAGCTTCTGTTCAGGATTGCTGGCTTTAGAATGAAATCTCTCTTTTTAGAATGAAGTATCTCTCTTCCCCTTCTGTTTGAGCACAGGTCTGAGCTCTGTGCCCAGGCACCACCCTTCCCAGTCATGATGTAAAGATGTAGAACATCCTCCCCAGAGAGGTGGTTGAATCTCCAATCCTAGAGTTGTTTTAAAGGAAGCAGAAATGTGGTGCTGGGGAACATGGTTTAGTGCCCAGCTTGGCAGAGTTAGAGAATGCTTGGACTCAATGATCTTAAAGGTCTTTTCCAACCAAAATGCTTCTGTGATTCTGTAACGTAAATAACATCACAGCTTAAAGATGTAGAACATGCAGACTGGAACCTAGGAGGTCCATCTGAACAGAAGAGGAAACTTCTTTGGTGTGAGAATGCTGGAACCCTGGAGCAGGCTGCCCAGAAAGGTTGTAGAGTTTCCTCTGGAGAGCTTCCAAACTCATTGTGGCCATTGTGATCTTGGGCAAGCTGTTGTGGGTGCCCCTGCTTGAGCAGGGACTTTGGACTGGGTGATCTCCAGAGATCATTTCCAATCCCCACCATGCTGGGATCCTGTGTGATTCTATGTATCTAGGCAAAATTGGGACCAGATAAATCACAGTCTTCCAGGTTTCCCTGCAGCTGGGTTGGAAATCCAAGTGTGTTGCTACCTCCTGCTTCACTGGCTGTAAGAGGTGAAGAAGGATGTGACCTGACTAGTCAGGAAAACTGGTGGTAACGTTGTGTTTTGGGTGAAAAAGAAGGGGGCCCAATCCAGAGAGCCATTCACAGGCAGGTTTAGGGTGTCTACATCCAATTTTTGAAGCCTTGTGTTTTACTTTTGAGGCCTCAGCACGACAGCTGAGCCTCCTCCTCTAGAGCTCTTCCAAACTAGCCTGGAGATACTCCTGTGTGACCTGCTCCAAGTGGTCCTGCTTTGCAGGGAGGTTTGGACTCCACGATCTCTGGAGGTCCCTTCCAACCCATAACGTTTTGTGATGCTGTGATCCCATCTCTTGCCAGCCACGAGAGCTTGATGGTTCTTCAGCTCCACCACTTGCAGGGTTAAGAACACCCCTTTTCTCCATTCCCCCCCTGATGGCAGGCAGGCTCAGAAGTCGATGATCTCCAAGATCTTTCCTTGTGGTTTGCCCGTTGCTATGGGCTGGGCTGTATTCATCTCCTGGAGACACCATTCATTTCCTGGGTGCCATTGTCAGATTAAATATCTAACCCAGTGGCTGCTCCCCCACCTCCCGGGGGCTGGGAATGCCAGTTCGGGTCCTTTGTTCGAGCTTGCCCTGCCGTGCTGTCCTGGGAGATGGAGCCAGCTTGTGGGACAATGGAAAGCAGTTTGTTTCTACCCTGGAAATCAACCTGTTATTGTTTGAAGCTGAGAGGCCTGGGTAGGGTTGACCCAGCCAGGTGACCTGCGGCTGGCGCAGCGCAGATCCCACCTTTGTCTCGACAGCTAACGCAAACCCTGGGATCCCAGAGTCACCTGCTTGCAAAAGACCTTCAGGGCATCGAGTCCAGTCGTAGCCTAACTTCTCCCCGTGCACAGCTGTTACGCTGTGTCTCTAAGCTCCTCATCCAAGTGTCTTTTAAATACCTCCAGGGATGGGCACTGCACCACCTCCCTAGGCAGCCTGTTCCAGTATCCTTTAGGTGAACAAATTGTTCCTCGGGTCCCACCTAAACCTCCCCTGGGGCGACTTGAGGCTGTCCCTGGGGTGACTTGAGGCTGTCCTCTCGTCCTATCCTTCGTTCCTTGGGAGAAGAGGCCAACCCCCACCTGGCTCCAGCCTCCTTTCAGGGAGTTGTAGAGAGCCAGGAGGTCTCCCCTCAGCCTCTTTTTCTCCAGACTGAACAACTGTTTCCCTCAGCTACTCCTCACCAGGCCTGTTCTCCAGACCCTTTACTAGCTTCAGAGCTTTTTGAGGGAGCCCTGGGGGATTTCTGAGGAGCAGGATGCAGCCTTAGCTCCCTGACTCACAGTCACAGAATGGTAGGGGTTGGAAGTGACCTCTGGAGATCATCAAGTCCAACCTCCCTGCCAAGGCAGGTTCACCTAGGGCAGGTCACACAGGAACACATTCAGGTGGGTTTTGAATGTCTCTAGAGAAGGAGACTTCACCACCTCTCTGGGCAGCCTGCTCCTCTGGCACCCTCACAGCACCGTAGTTTCTTCTGCTGTTCAGATGGAACCTCCTGGGTTCCAGTTTGTCATAAGTTTGTTCTAAGTCTTTAAACTGTGATGTTATTTAGCTCCATAGAATCACAGACTCTTTCTGGTCAGAAAATACCTTTTAAGGTCATAATTGAACTAAGAACATCATTAAATTCAAAAGTTCCTCCTCACGTCTAGATGGAACTTCTTATGCCCAGGTTTGCCCCCGCTTGTCTCCTCCAGGTTGACGTCTCTGTGCTTTCAGATTCTATCTCAAGACACTGGTAGATCTTCCCATGTCCTCAGTGTTTTCTGTTTCCTGGCCAAACCCACCTTCTTGCTTAGCAGCCAGGCTGAGGAACATGTTGGAGCACCCCACACATGCCTCTGCACGCATGTTTGCGTGTCTACGTGCGCTGATGCCACCGCGGTGCGCTCAGCAGTTGGCCCAGGAAAGGGTAAATATTTGAGGTCGGGAAAGTCAGCACATTCCCTGAACTCTGCCTGCTTGTTCAGGGCTGTTAAGAGCGAGGACTAATATTTGAGAGCACCACACCCATGTGAGGAGAAGGCTGTGGCCAGGCTTTTCAGCTCCACAAACCTCGGCACGCAGGGAGCTGGAAGCAAGCAAAAGCTTTTCCAGCCCAATTCCCAAGCTGGCTGAGAAGTTGCACAATGGAATGGATTTCGGTTTGGGAATAGGTGTGGAAAGACAGGAGGAGGGGAGAGGGCAGAGGCCTTACGTCACCTCGAGTGCTCTGAGGGAAACACAATGTGTGTGGAAAGCTGCTGCAGGGCTGAGGCACAGAGTGTTGGAGGGCAACTTCAAAGATGTGAGGCAGAATATGGTTCTATAAATTCAACATATAATGGTTTGGGTTGGAAGGAACCTTAAAGATCATTTAGTTCCAACTGCTCTGCTATGGCAGGGACACCCTTCCCTAGACCAGCTTGCTCAAGACTTTGTCCAACCTGGCTTTGAATACCTCCAGGGAGGGGGAATCCCTCCAGGGTTGATGGCTTCAAAGATGTGAGGCTCTGAGTATGGTATAAGGACTTGATCTCCACAGGTCACTTCCAACTCCTACCTTTTGTGATTCTTTGTGTCTCTTGGAGGCACAAGTGAACCCTGGTAGTGTAAAGCATCAGCATGGTCACAAGCCAGGGGTGGCCCTGAGTCCTTCAGGGCTTCCCAATGAAGATGGACATCAAACTGCTAGAGCAGGTGCAGAGGAGGCTACAAAGATGACTAGATGGCTGGAGGACCTGCCCTGTAGGTACAGGCTGAAAGAGTCTGAGTTGTTCAGCCTGAAGAAGAGAAGGCTCTGGAGAGCTGGGGAGGGACTTTTTGTAAGGGCTTATTGTTGTAGGATGAGGGGCAATGGACTGAACCTTGAGGAGGGGAGATTTGGAGTGGAGATTGGGAAGAAATTCTTTACAGTGGCACTGGAACAGGTCACCCAGAGAGGTTGTGGCTACCCCTTCCCTGGAAGTGTTCAAGGCCAGGTTCGATGAGCAGCCTGATCTAGCGGCCGGCGTCCCTCCCCGTGGCGGGAGGGGTTGGAACCAGATAATCCGTAAGCTTCCTTCCAACCCAAACCAATCTGTGGGCGTCTCGCAGAGGGCGAGGTGGGTGTTTGGGAGGCTGGGCTTTGCCATGCCCGTGACCTGTGGCTCTCCCTGGCAGGTGAGAAACCCTATAAGTGCACGTGGGAAGGCTGCGACTGGCGCTTTGCCCGCTCCGACGAGCTGACCCGGCACTATCGGAAGCACACAGGAGCCAAACCCTTCAAGTGCCTCGCCTGCGGCCGCTGCTTCTCCCGCTCCGACCATCTGGCTCTCCACATGAAGAGGCACCAGAACTAGGAGCCACCTACCTTCACCACTCCTCCCAGAGCAGCTCAAACTCCTTTCGTGTTTTTTTCCCTTTTTACTTTTCCTTCCCAAGGAGGCATCTCCTTTTGTCCTAACACAGGAACAAACCCATGCTGTGATCAACTGGTGGGGGCAAGACCCCCCCCACCCCCTTTTGCAAGCCCTTTCCCCAGCTATTCTGGTTTTAAGAGAAACTTCATTAAAAACATTTTTAATTACAGACCGATCTCATGACGAGGCTCCTGGCAGCACTGGGGGTGCTGGGCCTTGGATTCCAAAGGCTGTTCTTCCAGCAAACCTGATATTTATTTGCCACTCAGGAGCAATTGTCCTTCGTGGCTCGAGCTCTTTGGGATTATCTCACCTCCCTTTTAGGGTGGTGCCTGAGGAGGGTTGTGACGGGTCGGTAGCTTGGCTCTGGGTGAGAGAGGTCTCACTCCAAACTGTCCTCTGTGACTGCCCCAGGGCGTGCCCACCTCATCCCAGGGTAAGGCTATGGACATGCCACCTCGTGCCATGGTGCAGCCATAGATGTGCCACCTCACCCCACGGTGTGATCGTGGATGTTCCACCTTGCCCCGTGGCGCAGCCGTGGATGTGCCACCTCTGACCTGTGAGAACAGAGGCACACGCCCGGGGTTGTTTGGGTTGACAATCCCAATCTCTGTGGGGGCATAGAAGAAAAGACCTGTGACATACTCACCCGACAGTGCCTTCAAGCAAGGAACAGCACAAAAGCAGATGACAAAAGCCATCGTCTGTGTGCCACAGAGTCCATCTGTGGCTTCCTGGCAGCTGACTCAACAGGGCTGTCACTACCTGCCCTGTTTGACCAGGTTTCTCGGTTATGTCCTCAGCATTTCTGCTTCCAAGACAAGTTTGACTTCAGGTGTCTCTGGGAGGACTGGCACAGATCTTGAAGCCACCCAGGGGACTGCAAAGCAAGCCACCAGTTTGCCATTGGAAACCAGACTGTCTTTTCCCAGTAGCAATACCCAGAACACAGTTTGCCTTTTTTGGAAAGCCACCAACCAGGCTCTGTTCGTGCCTCGAACAGGAGCTTGAGGGATCAGTCATCACCAATCTTACCCATCTTCTGCTGTTGCCCCTTCACCACCTTCAGACAGAAAAGGGAAAAAAAAAAGGCATCTTTGAAACCAAATCCCAATAAATCCTGCTGTTCAGATTGTGATCACCTTACCTACCTCATGGCTTCACCACCTTGGGCTTCCCTCCTCTGCTGTGGGGTGCCTCACATGGGGCACATCAACCGTTCTTCAAAGCATACTGGGCGTTAAACTGAGGTAGGACAGGAACTAGGCCAGTTTAAAGAGCAGCCAGGCAGGTGATCAATAAATCAGGGACAAATCATGGGCCTGGTGTGTCCAACAGCATATTGATTTCCTCCTCTCTTGTTCTTCCTACAGCAAATTGAAGCATCTGCAGCAGGGACTGGAAGAGCCACCCTGAACTGTGGCATCTTCGAGGCTACCCCTCCCTGCTCTTACCCAACTTACACCTTGGCTAAAGATGGGTCCTGCTTGTCTTGGATAAATTGAAACTGGTCAGGAGATACAGGAGGGGAGTTATTTTGGGATGAAGTGTTCATGATGTAGGCTTTGGGATGGATGATGTGCCCAGGGCTGGTGGTGCAGTGCTACACTGAGCCTTTCATGTGGCTCTTTGACAAGAAACCTTCTCCTTTCTTCATGCCACTGGGGGGGTGGGAATGGAGAGGTGAAATCAGGCCAGCAAATGATTGGAAACTGGTTTAGGTGACTTTCCCTGTTGGTGCATGGGAAGAGCTTCCCAGATCTCAGCACTAGGGCCTTTGCCTGCCTGGGAGGCTTGATGATGGCACCTTCTTGACATGATCTTCAAGGGAGGTTTGGAATGCCTGGCTCATAAATCAGCTTTTGCTGGCCACAGGCATGTCCCCCCACATCCTCTTCCCAACTCTTTCTTTGCTTGTTGTCACAGGTCACTTGGGACAGGCAGGTGCTGGAGCAAATGGGTTCGTTTGCCATCAGCTTTGCTGTCTGTGGGCTCTGGCTCCACTTCAGGGCACAGAGCAGGATCTTGCCAATGCCACTGCCTTGACCTAGCCTCCTTTTTCCTACCTCACATTGGAGGCTGGGTTGAGCTATGTGAGCTAGTAGGGCATGCAGTGCCTTCTACTCCCCAAAAAAGGAGCAGGAGAGGTGTGCAACCTGAAGCCTCCATGCAAGTGGCTTCTGCTCAGAGGTGGATCTGGAGAAGCCTCGGGGAAAGTCTCTGATGGTGGAAAAAAAAACCTTGGAGAACAGTGGTGGAGCAGGAGCGTGTGTCTGCCAGCACAGGCAGGTTGAGCTCACGCCAAAGGAATGTCAGGGTAGAATGGAAATGCCTCAGCCAGTCCCTGCCAGTGTCTCCAGGAAGCTCAGGCTGCCTTGGTGGGGTTAGTGGGGACCTGATGTGGCCATGTTGGGACCTGCTGTGCTCCACCCTACTCAGCTGGCACCCGTTCAGCTCCTTGAAAGGTGAGCCCTGACACGGTGAGCTTCTGACACCAGTCAAGGAGCTGACAGCACCCACAGTTGTAGCAACAACCTCTGTGTGGGAAGACTTTTTTTCTTGGTCCATCTGTTGTGGTTGAACCTCCCAAATGTGTGAGCCAGGCACAGGATCAACCCAACCACCGTGTGGGCTGTCAGGCTAGTTGTGAGGCCAGCCCTCACCCACAGTCCTCTCAAAGGGCTATTGTTGTCCCCTTCTCTTTATTTTGGAGAAGGAAACCTCCACTCCACCCCACATTTCTGTATTTTCTTCTCTTGTTGTGCTGATGGAGCCCAAAGCAAGCAGCACAAAGCCAAAACAAGCAGCAGGCAGCTTTGAAATCATATCCCTGATGCTCTTGGTGCGCAGACAAAAGGCATCTGCTCAGCCTCAGGTGGACTCTGTGTGTGTACAGATGTTTATTGTTTCTTCTCACTGTGATGGAGGAGGGGGGGAGTGGACAGCAGAGGAAGAAGCATCTAAAAACCCACTCCAAAACAGTCCAAGGCAAAACCACAGCAAGTCTGTGCTTTGATTACTCTGCTGTTGTGTGTGCAGAAGGGGACAACCTCAGCCTTATGTTTCATTGCAGCTCTTGGTGAAAGCAGTGGGAGATGGAGAGTGATGCTGATGATCCTCTTTCCCTGTTGATCAGGTTCCCTCAGCTTAAACTTCAGCACAATGAAGTTGGTTTACATCCTTCTAGACCTTAATGTTGGTCCCCAGGCATTGCTCTGTTCTACTTCCCAAGTCCTCCTCCTCTCTTGGTTATTTTCACCATCGCTTGGGGGACTGAGATCTGAGAGATCTTAGGGGGGTTTGTTCAGCCTGGAGAAGAGAAGGCTCCAAGGAGACCTCAGCACCATGTTCTAGTGTCTAAAGAGTGAAAACAGGGACATGTTTCACCATCACTTGGGGAGTGCAGGTCTGGGATACCTAAGCTGGGTTTGTTCACCACCACTTGAACAGTAAACTGGGGAATGAAATCTGAAAGATCTCAGCTGGTTTGGTTCAGCCTGGAGAATAGAAGGCAACTCAGGGGAGACTTTATCCTCGTGTTCTAGTGCTTAAAGAGTGAAAGCTGGGGGAG
>VWYK01033313.1:0-20313 GCA_013399775.1 Semnornis frantzii | reverse complement strand
CAGGCTGCCTAGAGAGGTGACAGATGGCCCATTCCTGGAACCACCCCAGATCAGGTTGGTTGGGGCTCTGAGCACAAACTAGCTACTGTAGTTGGAGATGTCCATGGTTGGACTAGATGACCTTTAAAGGTTCCTCCAACCTAATGCTAGAATCATTGAAGTGGGTTGAAGCAGTAAATTGGGCATCTGAGCAGGGAAAGGAGCTGTGTGTGGTGTAACCCTGGAGTACCAGGCAATGCTGTTGGTATTGTGATGTGGCCTAAGCTTTGGAGCAACATCCAGCCCTGTCCTGCAAGGGACTAGCAAAAGGACAGGCAGGACACTTTTTTTCTCTCTCCACTTTTACTGTGTGGTCTGTGAGGGGAGAAGGCATCCATGGGTCAGAGGGAGCAGTGCCAGGCAGTGGAGAAGGGTGACGAGGGGGACACAGGAGGAAGTTCTGGGCTGGGTCTTCAGAATCCCCATGTGTACTGCCGTGTGTACACACCCACAGAGTTGTAGCTGTGCAAACAGGCAGTAGGGCTTTGGAGCTCCTCAGGCTGCTGAGGTCACAGGGACCAGCACACACATCTGCAGCCGTGTGTGAGCCCTTCCTGGCAGGGTCCCATCTTCTTCTTTGTGATTGTTTCCTGTGGTCACCTCCTAATTGGGCCATGCTTGCAGGATCCTGAGTCTTACTCCATGCAGAAGCATCTGCCTGCTGCTTTCTAGAGTTTGCATTTCAGCTACATTTTTCATGAGGAAAATCTGCTGTCCCTACTTATCAGGCTCCCTCAGCTCCAGCTTTGTTGCAGTGAAGTTGGTTTACATCCTTCTAGACCCTGTCTCTGGGTCTCCAGGCATGGCTCTGTTCTGCTTCCCAAGTCCTTCTCCTCTCTCGGTTGTTTTCTGGGTTTCACCACCACTTGGGGAATGAGATCTGAGAGAGCTCAGCTGGGTTTGTTCAGCCTGGAGGAGAGAAAGCTCAGGGGAGGCCTTATCTCCGTGCTCCAGCATGTGAAGGGTGTCTACAAAGAAGATGAAGAAACTATCACAAGGAACTGCTCCTCTATGCTGCTGGCAAAAGAGAGAAGGAACCTGTGGTGGTTTGGTGGCTTCAGCTCCTGAACAGCCTCACTCTACCCCTCCAATCTCTTCTGTTAGAAGTGGGATGGGAGGAAGAAGACACCATTAGGGACCTCCATCCTCACTTGTGGGTACATCAGTTACCTGTGGCCCAGGGATGAAGGTCTGGGGCCATCAAGGAGAGGTTTTCTGTGGCATGAGGCATTGGGAAGGCATGGCCTGATGTTAGGAAGACCATGAGCTGATGGCTGGAGGCTCTGGGGAGGTCTCAGGAAAACCTGGTGGAGTTTGCCATGGACTCATTGTGAACCGACACATCTCTGAAGCCACCTCCTGCTCTGCAAGCATCCATGGGAGCTCCCTTGTGAAGGTGGCCTCATGCTTGTCATTATGGAGAGCTGGGATGCTGCTCGTCTGCTAAATACATCTGCAAGGCAAGAGGCATCACGTGGCCAGACACCTGAACGTCCCCAACCCCTCCTCCTTCCAGCCAGCGCGTCCTTTGGCACAGACTTTGCTCTGGCTGTGCCACCAAGCTGTTCTGGTGAGCTCACGAGGACAGCAAATAATGGGGGAGCTCTACCATGACATCAGCAAAGTCCAGAGAGAGGCTGCTTTATGTGGCATGCAAAACTCCAGGGCCCTGCCTCGACAGAGCTGCAGCACTGAAAACCCCAGAGAAGACATCAGAGGAGAGGGTGCATAGGGCTGCCATGGCTCCTTCTCCTCCTGGCACTGCTGTCACCTGGGATGGGGACACTCCTGCCCCAGAAAGGCCTCTCACAGCCATGGGGCACAGCTGGGAGGGGGACAACTGAGGAGGTTGTGAGAGGAGCTCAACTGTTGTGTCACTCAAGCAAAAATGTCCCTGTCAACCCCACTGCAGCTGTCTCTGCTCACCCATCTCCACTTCCACTGCCAGAACAATGGCTTCTGCCACCCCCACTTTAGAGGGATAGGGCTGGATGGAGCATGGTGGTGGTGTTGAGGTGCCCATGGACTGTCCCTGCTGGAGCACAGGGTTCTGTATCCCCATGCTATGGTTCCCCATCCTGGCCCTGTGCCTGCCCAGGTCTCCAACTCAGTCCTTTGCTCTAGCGGTGGTGATGCCACCACCCACGGGACATCACGGACCTGAGAAGGTCCTGTTCCACTCTGAGGGTCAGCTGCTGACCATCTCAAAGTTAGGATGGGATGGCCTAAGAGGACGTAGTCCCTGTGGAGGCTGGAGGAAGAGATGCAAACCCCTGCTGAAGTCCACCTGGGTCACCTCCCTGAACCACAGAGGAGGAAGTGACAACTCAGACCACCCTCTTTGTCCAAACTGTGGTGAATCTGGGAGGCAGCTCAAAGTGGAGCTGGAAGTTCAGGCTCATCTCACAAAGGGTCCTCAGCAGAGCAAGACTTCATCCTGCCCAAAGCCCTTCACCTTGCAGACTCAAATAGTGAGAGGACCCCTTGCTATCCACCCAGGGACTTTCACTGCCTACAACATCCCCCCAGCCCCCAGCATCATCATCTCCTTGTTCATGCTGCAGTGATGAAGCAATGCTGCTATAAAACTCAGGTCGGATCCCATCTGCTGTTCCTGAGCAGTTATGGGGCTGTTAAAGCTACAGGAATGCAAAGATTGTGGCTGGTCAAGGACAGGGAGGGAAGGAGGATGTGGAAGAGGGGGGAAAAAACAGAGGTGAAAGCCTGGAGGAGGAGGTCCTGCCACATGGTTTTGCATGGCATGGCCAGGAGGTGAAGGCACCAAGTGGAGAGGACCCAGTATCCACTTGGGTTTTTGCTCAGCATCCAGAAGGAAGGAGCACTGATGCCACCACATTGTGCCTGGCAACACGAGGGAGTCGCCTGGCAGGAGGGTTTGGTGGGCTGGGTGGAGACGGGCAGCTTGGTTGGGGAGGCTCAGCAAGGCTCTGGTCTCTTTCTGCCCTCCTGGGGTGATTTCAGAGGGGATTTGTTGGAGGTCCCACTTCTATGAAACAGCAAAGTGCCCTCACAGCAGCACCCAAGGTCCAGTGGGATGGGACAGGAGCAAAGCTGACCCAGTTTGTAGGATCTAGAGATGACGCTATAGAAACTCACCTGGCATCTCCAGCCTGGCCCAGCAGCACTGCTGTTGGAGCAGACCCAGTGCTGACCTCTGCCCACAGCCATGACTTTCAGGGTGGTTTATATTTGAACTTTATTGTCCCTTCCCCAGGTGACTGGCGTGGTGCATCTCCAGAGGGCTGGCAACTCAAGGTTGTTCTATTTGATGTTTTCATGGGCTGAGCTGTAAAGTTATCCATTGACTTGGGCCAACACAATTAAGAGAGCAAGAGCTGCTGGGCGGGTTAGTCAGGGATCTCTGGAGCTCACCAAGGACTGTGGTGTGGGCCAGGGATGTGGCTACATAAAATCATAGAATGGCTTGAATTGGAAGGGACATCAAAGATTATCTAGTTCAAAGCCCACACCATGGGCAGGGACACCTCTCACTAGACCATGTTGGGCAAAGCCACATCCATGCTGGTCTCGAACACTTCCAGGGAAGAAGCATCCACAACTCCTTTGGGCAACCTCTTCCTGGGTCTCATCACCCTCACCCTAAGGAGTTTTTTCTTGCTGGCCAATCTGCCCTGCTCTCGTTTCAAACCACCAACAGCAAAACCCACCAAAAGGCTGAGGTGATGCCTGCTAGTTAAGGGACAGCTCCCACCTCACCTGGAAGATGCTAGGGTGGGGATGGGAGTGTCAAGAGTAGGCTGAATTTTGGAGTGGGCAGCTGCAGGCTGCTCCTAGGCTTGTGGGGACAGCCATGCTGGCTGTGACAGCAGCCTTGAGTGCTGCCTTTCCAACCCAGCCCTTATCTCCTTATCCTGAGGACTATCAACCCCTTGAGTCTCCCTGTGGTGCTCCCATCACGTGGGCAAAGCCAGGCCTGGGCCATTAAAGTTAACCATTACCCAAGGGAGCGTTGGCTTGGGGTGATCCAGGCCTGGGGAAAGTGAGGGAGGGCAGGGGCAGGCTCTTGCTTCTTTTCGAAGTGCAAAGTCCTGCACCTAGGCTGGGGCAATCCTCAATACCAACACAGGCTGGTGAAGGAACCAGGCCATTCCCAGGAGTAACCTGACCACGTGCAGGAGGCTCACCTGAACCCTCTAATCCCATAATCTGTCACCAAGGAGACCTGAGCACTTCCTGGCAGAGTGGGCAGCAGAGGGGCCCCGCAGCAGGGTAACAGGTTCCCAACTGCCCTGCCACATCCTGTCACTCTTTGGCTCTTCCCAATGCTCCTACCAGACAAGGCAAGACCTGAGGAAGGACCAGGGAGGTGGTTGCTCTTCACTGCTCTTTCAAGACAACAGCTCCAGCACCTTCTTTGCAACCCATCCCATCCTCCTGCTTTGCAGCCCATTCCCATTTGGATTCCCCTAGTCTGGGCATTGCTCAGCCATCATAGAACCATTAAACTGTTTGGGTTGGAAGGGACCTCTACCTCATCTGGAGCTCATCTCCTCCAACCCCCCTGCAGTCAGCAGAGACATCTCCAACTAGATCAGGTTGCAATCATAGAATCATTTAGATTCTTTGAGAATCTAAAGACCTTTAAGATCATTTGGCCCAACCTTCCTCACTTCCCTGAGTGCCTTTCTCTGGAGTGCCTTCGTGGCACCCTCAGGGTGGAAGGTGTCCCCCGAGGCTGGCTTTGGTCTGAAGAAAATGGGAGACCTCAAACAGCCAGGATGGGGGTTTGGACTCAGTGATCTCCAGAGGTCCCTTCTGACCTCTAATATTCTGTGATTAAATGAGGAAGGATGAATCCCACTCTGCACAGCATCTTCCTTTCTGCTCCCTCCACCTCCTCTGACTCACTACAGCCATAGGGCAATTCAGCCCATCCTGGGCACCTTTAGAGAGGTTCCCTGAAGCTCCCAGCACCTCCCACTGGAGAGCTGAGCCACTGCAGAGACCTTACAACTTACTGCAGTGGTGAATCCAATGTTATCAGAGGTGACATGAACCTGTCTCTGCTGGTCCCTCCTCTGCTTGGGCCACCACATCACCTTTGGGGCAGGAACATTCAGAAGAGCCAATAGGTGGCTGTGAGGGCAGGGAGGTTGGCACAGCTCCTGCAGCTGCCCTCGCTGTGAACTGAGACGTGGATGGCCCAGGCATGGTGGTGCCAGGGAGGTGCCATGGAGGAGGAGGCCCTGTGCAAACAGAAGATGGTGGCCTCACAGGAGAGGACACGGGGCCAAATATGCCCTGAGCAAACAAACCAACCACAAGGCTGCACATCCTGGTGCAACAGAGCCTGGGCACCGCAGGGGCAGGATGCTGGAGCAAGGGGTGACATCCTTGCTTGCTGGCTCTGTTTTTGGGAAGGGGGCTTCTTGAGGGGGCCATGGAATCTCCTTTGCTCAGGACAGAGCTCCATGCTGAGGAGGAGCCAATACATCTGGTGTGAAAAAGAGCAGAGGACACCTGCTGCTTCTCACATCTCCACCACCTTCTGGGTGAGCCTACAGCCAGACTTTCAGGCCTGGCTCTTTCACCTTCCCCAGCCTCATCTGCTCCATGAGGCCAGGCTGAGAGAGCTGGGGTTGTTCAGCCTGGGGAAGGGAAGCCTCCAGGGAGACCACCTGGTGGCCTCTCAGGACTTCTGGGAGTCAAGAAGAAAGCTGGGGGCAGATCTTTAAGCAGAGTTTGTTGGCACAGCTCAACAGGCTGGGGGCATGGTTTGAACCGAAAGAGAGATTCAGACTGGAGAGAAGGGAGAAATGTTTGACACTGAGGGTGGTGAGAGCCTGTTCACAGAATGAGCGTCACACAAACATGCAGGTTGGCAAAGCCCCTCAGGATCACCAAGTCCAACCTATAACCCTACTCTACAAGATTCACATTAAACCACATCCCCANTCAGCCTCCTCTTCCTCACACTAACCATCCCCAGCTCCCTCGGTGGCTCCTCATAAGATTCATTCTCCAGGCTCTTCCCCAGCTTTGTTGCCCTCCTCTGGCCCCACTCCAGCACCTCCACATCTCTCCTGTATTGGGGTGCCCAAAGCTGAACACAGCACTCGAGGTGTGGCCGCACCAGAGCCGAGCACAAGGGGACAGTCACCTCCCTGCTCCTGCTGGCCACAGCATTTCTAATCCCAGCCAGGATGCCATTGGCCTTCTTGGCCACCTGGGCACACTGCTGGCTCCTATTCAGCTGCCTGTCTGGTACAGCCCCCAGGTCCCTTTCTGCCAGGCAGCTCTCCAGCCACAGGTTGCCCAGTGGTGGCTGTCCCAACCCTGGCACCATTGCAGGTCAGGTTGGTTGTGGCTCTGAGCGACCTGCTCTAGTTGCAGCTGTCCCTGCTGACTGCAGAGGGTTGGACCAGGGGAGCTTTAAGGGTCCCTTCCCACCCTGACCAGTCGGAATCCATCGAGGTCTCTGCCAGGCTCGGGCTGCCGATGCCATTCTGCGGCGCAGCACTTGGGGCAGCAGAGCCCTGCTCTAGGCTTGGAGCTTCAGCCGCGTGTGGAGGGAGCTGAGCTAGCTCCAGGCAGCATCGGCAGCGGGGGCTGCACAGGCTCCTCGTCCTCTCCTCCAGCTGCAGCAGCGGATGCTCTCCAGTTTGATCCGTTCGCAGCAGAGCTCTCCAGGGGGGACACTTGGACAAGTGCTGGGGTGAAAAGCAGTGTGAGAGTTGCAGCTTGCGGAGAAAGGAAGGTTCTCAGGAAGAGCAGGGACTCCTCTGGGTTATCTCACAGGATGTCAGGGGTTGGAAGGGACCTCCACAGATGATCGAGTCCAACCCTCCTGCCCGAGCAGGACCATAGAACCTAGCGCAGGTGGCACAGGAACACGTCCAGCTCGGGTGGTGTTCAGCAGAGCCCAAGCCTTGCCAGGAGCTCCACGCAGCCCCGAGCATGCATTAAATGAGCTGCTTTGCTTGCAGCAGGTGACCACCTCCAGCAGAGGAATTAGAGCTGCTGAGCAGAGCAGCCCTGCTGCTGAAGAGTCACAGTGGGAATTTGCCGAGGACTTCATGTTCAGAATTAGCAGGTATAGGTAAATTAGAGTAACATCTGCTTTGGGGAGGAGGTGAAGAGCTTTAGAGCTTCATAGCATCATAGGTTTGGGTGAGAAGGGACTTTGAAAAATCACCTAATCCAGCTCCACTGCAGTTAGCAACATCTGCAGCTAGAGCAGGTTGCTCAGAGCCACAACCAACCTGACCTGCAGTGGTGCCAGGGATGGGGCATTTCACAGCTCTCTGGGCAACCTGGGTCAGGCTCTCACCACCCTCAGTATCAAACATTTCTCCCTTCTCTCCAGTCTGAATCTCCCTTTCTCAGTTCAAACCATCCACCCTTGTCCTGTCACGACAGATCCTGCTCAAAGATCTGTCCCCAGCTTTCTTCTGGCCCCTCAAAGTCCTATAAGGCCATCAGAAGGTTTACCTGGAGCCTTCTCTTCTCCAGGCTGAACAAGCCCAACTCTCTCAGCCTGGCCTCACAGCAGAGGGCTTCCAGCTCTCCCATCACTGCCGCGGCCTCCTCTGGCCCCGCTCCAACAGCTTCATGTCCTTGCTGTGCTGAGGACTCCATGGCTTTATTTCAACAGCTCTTTTTCTTCCAGTTCTCAGATGAAGAAAGTTTGGGTCACACAGAATCACAGAATGTTAAGGGGCTGGAAGAGAGCTTGAAAGATCATCCAGTCCAACCCTCTGCCAGAGCAGGATCTCCATCTTTCTGTCCTTCCTTCTTGTTTTCATCTTTATAATTTTATCTCCTGCCTTTTCTCTCCATCTTCTTCCTTTCCCCCCAGTCTTCCTCTGCATCTCCGTCCTTTTCCTCACCACCTCTGCTTTCAGCATCACCTCCCCTTCTCTACTACATCTGCCCCTTTCCCACCCCACACTAATTTTTTTTTTTCCCCCCCTCCTCTTTTATCCCCCAGCACCAGAGCACCTGGGTTCTGTTGGAGTCTCCTCCCACCCCAGGTGTGACCACTTTGCCCTCCCCACCCACTCCCCTTCATAATGGCCCCAGGAGAGGCAGAAGCTCCAAGCTTGCCCAATTGGGCAGAGGGATCCTCCTCCTAGCATTGCTGGTGAGTCCCTGTGGTGCACACACTGGGTGGCTGGTGGAGGGGATCTTAAAGGCTGGGGGGCCTGGTGGCCCCCCAGCTAGACAGGATAGGGCATTGATGATTTATAGTGCTTTATATTGCTCTATGTTGCTCACTGGTGCTGGCTAAGCTCCTCTCTGTTTAGTTGCTGCTTTCTGCTCCTTTGTAAAGCTGTATGAAATGCTAGGAGTGAATCTGTGAAATGTTTGGAGAAGCTTTGAATGAGCCTGGAGGAAATGCCTGTGACTCCCTCTTCTTCAAGCAGGTTTGTTAACTTTCCAGCTACACAGCAGCTTTGGAGAAGGATGGGTTTGTAGAGCTGTTTCACAGGGGCCCTTTGGTCCTCTGACCTCAGCAGGACAACTTCTGCTCCCACCCAAGCTGTGATTTGGCCACCCAGCTGTGGTTTTGCCACCCCACCATCCTCCCCGCCGAGGTGTCTCCACCACCATCTCGGCTGCAAAATCGCCTTGTGGGGAGGAGAATTTCACAGGAGTCTCCTCACTGGCTGCAATTCCCCATCCAAAGCCTGCTGATGTATTTAAGGTAAGTAGAAATGTAGTAAGGTAAGTTGAAATGTCACACAGCTTTGGCACAGGGAGGGCACTTAGCACAAACCCATCAAGAAATGCTTTGCTATTTACAGAGGTGGTGCTGGCTTTTTGCAGAGAGACCAAGACCCTTCCTTCAGCAGTGGGAAAGTGGTAGGAGGGCTCTTAGTTGCACTTGCCAGTAGTCCAGCCTCAAATCTTGGACCAAATCCCAGGATTTTGGCATGCAAGTACTCCAGCTCCTGGAGTGACCCCAGCACCAGGAATGGGTGAGAGGCTTTGGGAAAAGCCTGGGAATGATGTGGACACCTCCCCCCAAGAGTGCTGCCAGGAGTACTTCAGGGGTGCTGATGGCAGCATCTTTAGGGTGCTGCTATCTCCAGCAAGAGGGTGCCTGCAGCAAGCTCTGTCCCCAGGAGGGGCTCACATCCCAGAGCAGACACTTGAAGGTGCAGATTGCAGCGTTTAAAGATCAAAGCCTGCTTGCAAACCTTCATCCCAGCAGGACAGGGGAGAAGAGGCAGGTGGGCAGGCAAAGCAACAGCAGATGTGGTGACCTTCACGTCCTGGGTGTAAGTGAAATGCCAACTCCACCAGGCTGCTTTGTCAATCCCAACCTGCAGCCCACTCCTGCTACTCTTCAGAGGTGAGAGGAGCCTGTGCTGGCCTTCATCTGCTCCTGCTCCTTCTTCCTCCTGATTTATTTAGATCTGTGGAAGGTAAGTGAGCAATAAATAAGTAAATAGCCACCCATCCCCACCCACAGCTTCTCATGAGCTCCTCACAGGCTGCCAGCACTGCAGGGCAATGAAAATCATCTCTCCACCCCCTGCCTCTCCCCATTCACCCTTCAGAGCAGAAGGCCTGTGGGGTCAGCAGCTGTCTCACCTGATTGCTTTTTGCTCAGCTTAGCCACCATTGGGTTTGGCATCTGTACTGGCTGGGGAGCCCTCTTCCATGGAGCTGTGCTGCCTTATGGATGGTGCTTCAGAAAGCAGCTGGCATGGAGGACCTGCTGGTTGAGATGGAGGGGGTGAGGTGGGCAAGGCTCCCCAAGATTCCCCCATCCTGCCCTGTCCTCCCCTTTCCTACAGCCCTGAAAGCTACCTGTCAGGGTGAAGGGATAGGGAGCTGTTTCTGGTGGTCCCAGGAAGATCTGCAAGGAGAAGCATTTGCCTGGGATCAGGAATGGTGGGAGCTGGAAGACAGGACTTCTGGCTCTCTGCAACTCTCTGAAAGGAGGTTAGAGCCAGGCAGAGCTTGGTTTCTTCTCCCAAGGAACAAGTGACTGGGTGAGAGGAAACGGTCTTGAGTTGCCCCGGGGGAGGTTTAGGTTGGACAAGAGGAACAATTTCTTCCCTTTGAGACAGTTATCAAAGCCTGTCCCAGGCTGTCTAGGGCAGTAGTGGAGTCCCCATCCCTGGAGGGGTTCCAAAGCCCTGGAGGTGTGGTGCCATGGCAGTGCTGGGTTAAGGGTTGGACTTGATGAGCTTAAATGTATCTCCTAACAAAATTGATTCTGTTTTTCATCCCGATAGGTCACCTTCTCCAGCTCCCTCCTCGGCTAGCACCGCTGACAGCAGGGTCACCCCAGGACTCCCTGCAGAGCCATTGTGTCCTTGCGGTGGTTAGAATCCTTCAGCCTCTTTACCCTGAATCACAGGCACTGCTATCCATCACCATAAAAACAAAAACACAGGAGGAAAGGGGTTAAAAAAAAGCCTGTCCGAAGGAGGTGGAGGAGATGAAAGGCATGAGAAAGATGGAGCTGGAGGGCAGAGTGTTCTGTGCAGCTCCCTGGTAGCTCTCTCCCCTCTGCACTGCAGCCCTTGTGCTGCTCTCTGCGCTGGCTCGGAAGCCACCACAGCGTTTCCCGCAGGATTACTCAGCAGGAACAGCCCCAGAGCAAGAGCAAGCCCAGGGAGGAGCCTCATCAAACAGGGACAAATTAATTGCCCCGGGAGCAGACAGCAATCAGCCTCCCCCAGTCAACAAGCCTGGGATGGCTTCTGCAGGACCCGTAGCTCACTGCTGTGGTCTCAGCTGCCTGAGCAGAGGCAGGAGGCATTGCTGGAACAGGTCAGGGGGCGAGAGTGAGTTGGTTAATCATTCGACAGGAGCAGTAATTAGGGCATGTCCTAGCTGGGGATGAGGCAGGGGATGGGCAGAAGGCTGGGAAATGAGAGTCAGTTTGGGTACCCACCAGCCTCTGCTTAAATGGATGATGTGTCTGGGATGCAGCAAAGAGCCAGACTTGCTGCTTCTGGGTGCTGGAGTGAGGGTCTCAGCTTGGAGGGATGCTTTGGGTGTGGGTCCCCTGAGCTAAGCTGGTGGCAGTGGTGGCACCCAGCCACTGCTTTCCCAGGTGGCTGCATCCATGAGCAGAAAGGGAATTCTCTGGCAAGCAGGGGGCTGAGGATCATAAATCAGGGACTGCAGATGGCACTGGTGGCATTTATTGCTCCCCCGGCACCAATGCACTGCTGGGGATGATGAAGAGCCCTCACCCATCTTGGCTTCACTCCTAGAGTGTTTCTGCACCTCCTGTTTCCTACCTGCTACTGCTCTCCATCCAGAAACCTCCATTTCACCACTGGGAACTGTCATCTTGTGCTGTGCCCTCAGCCTCCTGCCTGGCACAGGCAGTTGTGCCCAGCTCCCTTTCCCTGTTCACTTGCACCTCTACATCTGGTGGAGCTGTTGGAGATGTCTCTTGCAGGTGGATCTATACATGGTTGCTTCAAACTGAAGCAGAAGAAGCTTTTTAATGCACAGGACCAATCCCCACCCAGATCCAATCTCCTTTCAGGGAGCTGTAGAAGGCAGTGAGGTCTCCCTCAGCCTTCTTTTCTCCAGGCTCAGTAACCCCAGGTCTCTCAGCTGCTCCTCTCCAGACCCTTCACCAGACCTGCTCCAGCCCCTCAATGTCTTTGTTGGAGTCAAGTCCCCAAAACTGACCCCAGGATTCAAGATGTGCCCTCACCAATGCCCAGTCCAGGGGCCCAATCATGTCCCTGCTCTTGCTGGCCACGCTATTGCTGATGCAAGCTAGGATGTTGGTGTCCTTCCTGGCCACCTGGGCACACAATGATTCATTTTCAGCCACTGTTGACCAACAGCCCCAGGTGCTTTTCCACAGGATGTTTTCCAGCCACTCTGCTCCAAGCCTGAAGCATTGCAAGGGGTTGTTATGACCCAAGTGCAAGATCCAGCACTTGGTCTTGTTCAACACCATCCCATCGGCCTTGGCCCACTGATCCAGTCTGGGCAGGTCCCTCTGCAGGGACCCACCCACCTACCTTGTCATCTGCACACTCACTGAGTATGCCCTCAACTCTCTCATCCATGTAATTGACAGAGGTATTAAAGAGACCAAACATCTTCCACAGCCATGTTTTCACCCTGCACGAAGGAGAGAAGCAGGCAGGAAAACAATTTAGGAGACAATATAAAGCTTAGTCAGTTGGGGACCCTCTTGATGCTGAGCCAGGCTGCGTGTGGGATGCAGAGATGTTTTATAGATGGACTGATGCTGGTTCAGTGATGGATTCACTCTGTGCCATCACAGCTCCCTCAGTGTCCAACGAAGCAAATGGCTCCATCTGTGGCATCAATCATTTAGTGTCATTAGGCAAGGAGCTCTGTCACAAGATGAGCATCTCCTGCTTGGAAAGGAAGAATTCCAGCTCTGCTGTGGTGCTGGTGTATCTACAGGGACCCATTATCCTGTGCCAGCTGGCATCACTCCACCCTGGAGAAAAGCAGGAACACCACAGCCCTCTTTGCTACCCAGGTGTGCTTGTGCAGCAGGTGTTTCATTGTTGAATTTGGGTACGAGGAACAAGTTCTTTCCTGCAAGAGTGGTCAGGCTTTGGAGCAGGCTGCCCAGAGAGATAGTGGAGTTGCCATCCCTGGAGGTGTTCAAGAAATGTGTGGCCACAGCCCTTTAGGAAGTAGTTTAATGGCCATGGTGGTCTTAGGTTGACAACTGGACTTGGAGATCTTCTCTTAGAAGTCTTCCAACTGAACCAACTCNAGCAGGCTGCCCAGAGAGATAGTGGAGTTGCCATCCCTGGAGGTGTTCAAGAAATGTGTGGCCACAGCCCTTTAGGAAGTAGTTTAATGGCCATGGTGGTCTTAGGTTGACAGCTGGACTTGGAGATCTTCTCTTAGAAGTCTTTTCCAACTGAACCAACTCTCTGAGTCTATGTGCCAGGTGCCCCATGGCCCAACAGCTTGTCACCAAACCCCAGGAAGAGGCAGATATTTCCTGTGCTCTGAGATTGCTTCCAAGGCCCTACTGGGAGCTGGTGTCTGAGCAAAACAGGTCTGGGGGAGACAAGACTAAATCTAGAATGGATGTGGTTCAGCACCAGGCTTGTTAGAGAGTGGTTGGACTTGGTGATTTTAAAGCTCTTTTCTAACCAAAAAGATGTTGTGATTCTGTGAGGATGGACAGCAGCAGAACACCCCTGATCATGGCTGATGTTCCCCAGGCTGAATGATTAAACTCCCTGTATTTATGAGTGGCAAGAGGTCCACATTCCTTGGATTGATTTGCTTGGTTGAGGCCCCAGCAAGAAACTTTTCTAATGTCACCAGATGCCAGATAAGATCAATAATTACTCACAGCCCTCAAATAATGCATAGAACCTCTCTCCTGAGGTTGCAGATGCCTGCAGCCATCACCTCCACATGGGACAAAGGAAGGTGGTGTTGAGTGGAGGTCCTGACATACAAGGGGAGAGTTTTGGATGGAGTAAGAATCAGAATGCAGAGGTGTTTTACAGAGTCACAGAATGGTTTGTGTTGGAAGGGACCTCAAAGGCCATCCATTTCCAATCCTCTGCCATGGGCAGGGACACCTTCCACTAGCCCAGGTTGCTCAATGCCTTACCCAACCTGGCTTTGAAAACCTCCTGGGAGGGGGCATCCACAGCCTCCCTGGGCAACCTGTTCCAGTGTGTGGCCACCTGCAACTCTGAAGAATTTCTTTCTCATCTCCAATCTAAATCTCCCCTCCTCCAGCTTGCATATCCTTCACCAGGCAGTCACCATCCATAAAGGCATGGTCAAAAGCATGAGCTATGATCCAAACATTTGATCTCCCTGGGAGGCTGATTTCCATCCAGACCTGCACCTCATGCAATATATCTCCAGGAGTGATCACTTAATGCCTCAGCTCCAGGGAACAGCACCAAGAAAGTGAATGAGAACTATTGATCTGGCCTTAAGTGGAGCTGTATCTATTAATCTGGGAACACTAATCACTGGGGGGTTGACAAGAACATGAGGTTTCCACCACAACCTTAACACACTCCTGGGCAAAGCCCGAGGAAGACAGAGCTGCTGCCAGTTTGTCCTAATACTGTGCAGAGAGCAGTCTCAGAGGCATCAAGCAGCAGGAAAGCCCTGCAAGGTGCACCTCTCCCAGCACACCCACACATTATTCCTGCTGCCTGACAACTTCTTTGACCTGATGGGTAACATGGAAGAGATGTTCCTGGGAAGTCCCAAGGACAATCTTCGTCTCGATGTAATCCCCATCCGCCTGGAGTGGATGGGGCATGATGAAGGTGGGAATGTGGTGGCTTCTTGGCCCCTCAGGGGTTTGTCACTTTGTTATTTCCATCTTTCAGTAGGCTAAAAGTGACATCATGAAGATCAAGAGCAACCAAGCCAGGGAATTTTGCAGGGAGGTGAACCTGCCCCAGAAGGGGCGGGTTGGATGCTGTTGGATTCTGGGATGCTGTGAAGCTCCCTACTGGCTGAGCTGATTTCCCAACTTCTTTAGACAGGGCGAGGTGTAAATCTCTTGGCAGGCAGGCAGGGGCATGGATGAGGAAGACACAGACAGATCTGAGCTGGGAGGGGAAGAAGGACCCATCCTCCTGCTGCTGCCAGGAAGCAATTGCTCTTCCTCCTGGCAGAATCCATCTCACAGGACCATTGCTTGTCACTACTCCTCTACCCCTGCTGCCAGCCTGGGTCATGTCCTTCCTCTCTCATTTTCAACCTCAGGTTCTCAGTCTTCCCTCCTGGGAGCCTCGTAAGCACAAAGACCTCTTGGCCAGCTTCTTGTTTTATGCATGAGTGAAGCCTTGGGAGGAAAGGAGAAGTCATTTCAGTATGTTGTGTACTCTGAGGTCACTCTGAGCTCTCCCTGCTTTGGCTGCCTTTTCAGCTGTGGCCTCAACCAGCACCAGCTCTAGGCCTGTCATAGAATCATAGAATGGTGAGGTTGGAAGGGACCTCAAAGATCATCCAGTTCCAACCCCCTGCCATAGGCAGGGACACCTCCCACTAGCACNGGTAGGGACACCTTTCACTAGACCATTTTGTTCAAGGCCTTGAGAGGAGGCATCCACAGCCTTCCCTGACAGCTTGTGCCAGTGTTTCACCACCTGCCCTGGTAGCCTCACTGACAGCTTTTCTTCTGAGAGCTGCAACCTGCCAAGATGGTGGCCAACAGAGGAGACCCTAGAGTGACTCCCTGAGCATGGTTGCTGACGATGCTGAGGCTTCAGATCAATTGCTCTGTGCTCCAGGCAGTCTGCTGACCCAGGCTGGACACTCCTTGCATTTCTGGTGCAAGGCTTTTGCAAATACCACCAAAATCTTCACCACTTGTGCTCATGGTCTGGAAAATCAGATCACTGGCTGTTGGTTACAAGGGTTCAACGATCATGGGTTTGGCTCCACTTCTTACAGTGGAAGCTACTGGCAGGGACCACAGTCCCACCCACACCCAAATGGGAGTGGGAGGCTCAGAATGGTTTGTGTGGGAAGGGACCTTTAAGGGTCATCCAGTCCAACTGCCCTGCAGCCAGCAGGGACATCTGCAACTAGAGCAGGTTGCTCAGAGCCACAAACAACCTGACTTGGAAGGGTTCCAGGGATGGAGCATCAAACACCCCAGGGCCATGATCTTATCGCCCTCAGGGTTAAACATTTCTTCCTTCTCTGCAGTCTGAATCTTCCTCTTCTAGTTTAAACCATCACCCCTTGTGAGGAACAAGTGGTTTCTGGCATGGGCTGAGAGCAGATGAGTTATTCATGAGCAAAGCCTGGAGCCTGGGTCCTGCTGATTTGAATTTTGCCCAAGGCATGGCTGCAAGGCTTGATTCTCAGGCTGGAAGCAGCTCCGGATTGCTACAGGCTGTGGGATCCCATCACACTTCATTACTAAGTGATGGCTCTTACTGAAAGGTGGAGTAGATGGGACACTTCAGCAAAGGGCACTCATCCACATGTGCTCAGAGATCCTTCTGAGATCGCAGAGGTGCTCACAGCAATCTTCTCTCCACACCTCCCCATCCCTTGGCTGCTGTTGTGACACTCGGACCAGTCTCCAGACTGGGGCGGAGCAGAGAGTGAGGCACATTCCTGTGCCACCCACCTCCCTGTCCCCTCTGGCCACCACAGCTTCATGAGGATGTGTGGCTCCTGTCACCAGCTGCTGCTCAGGTGCTGCTTGTCTCATGCTTTTGCAAGCACGAAATCGAGGTGACAGCTTGACATGAAGCAGCAGCAGGGAAAAATCTCTCTCCCTTCTTCCCTCCTTCCTTTCTTCCTTTCCTGCCTTCCTTCTGTCCTCTTTTCCTCCCCTCCTCTCCCCTTCCCTTCCTCCTCCTCTCCCCCTCCTTTCCTCCTTTCCTCCTTTCCTCTTCCTTTCCTCTTTGTCTCCCTCCTTCCTTCCCTCCCTCTTCATCTCTTCTCTTCCAGGAGGCCTGCAGACCCACGTCTGGTCCTCCCGCTCAGTCGCAAGCACCCTAGGTCTGACTTCTACTGTCCCAAACACAAATAATCACCTCCAGGACCCCCTCTCCTCTGACTGTAACCCTTGCCATGGGATGCCAAAGGCTTGCCCTTGATCCAGCCCGAGCAGACCTAGTCATCTGTGGCTGGAGCACTTTCAAACCACAATCAGTGCTTGCTTTTCCAAGGTGGTCTTTGCCTCAGAGAGTCCCAAGGTCTTGATGTTATTGGGCAGTGATTGCTGCTTCTGTCCAGACATGGATTTTTCCAAGAAGCATTGTGGAAATTCTCACATCTCTGGCACAGGTGACAACAGCAACGTCATGCCCAGAGGTGACATCTCACAGGAGGTAGTCATGCTGTAGGTGTGAGAAGTGGCAGCAGAACTCTTAGACCAGCTTGCTGAGAGCAAGGCGATGTCGCCCGCCTCAGCTGCTGCCTGGAGCAGAGCCTTGCCTGGGGCAGGAGAGACATGGTCCTGTTGGAGCAGGCTCATGAGCTGTTAAGGCAGCTCAGTGGGTGGAATCATCTCTCTGCTGCTGAGCTTTCCAGCTGGGCTGAAGATGCCTCTTTCCTGGCTGTGCTTTGTGTCCTTCCCATGCTATGGCTTTGTCCAAGACCTCTGTACTGGGAGCCTTGGCTGTCTCATCCCAGATCCTTGCTGTGCTACCACACTCCACTACCCTGGGTGGTGGTAGCTTGCTCCAGACTGTTCTACTGCCTCCCTACGCCTCCAGAAGTTCCCTAGATATCCTTCCTGCCAGCTCTGCTCCCTCAGCTCCCTGGTGACCCTATGGTGGGTGGGAGTCTTTGCACCTGCTGAGATCATCCACTTAAGTCCTGCGGAAGCTCGAGTTTGTCCCCACCCTGACCAGCTTTGCAGAGTCACAGCTTTACAGATTGCATTGGGTTGGAAGGGACCCTCAAAGGTCATCTTTTGCAAGCCCCCTGCAGTGATCAGGGACATCTCCAACCAGATCAGGCTGCCTGGGGCTGCATCAGGTCTGATCTTGAATGTCTCTCAGATTCTGTCTGGCTGCAGAAAAAAGACCTCTCTTCTCCTCCAAACCCCACTGTGTGTCATCTTCCCGTCTGCCCAAAGCTTTCTCTGTGGGGTTCCTCTTTCATTCCTGCTTCCACCATCTGCTCTGTCCCTTTGCCATGGCCTCCTCCCACCAGAAAGCTGAAAGCAAACCCAGGGCTTCTGGCTCCTGCCTCCCTCCCTGGCGCTCTCAGGGTTTCTCTGAGCATCTCTGTGTAGGACTCGAGGTCAGAGATTCTCAGCTGCAGCATTTTCCAAAGAGCTTTGGAGGTTGGTTTGCAAAAGGTTCTGATTCTATCTTTAAAACCTCCAAATAAATGCAAAATCCTTCTCTCCCAGGAGACAGAAATTCCATCTTTTACCCATCTGATGGCTTCAGGGCTCGTGCAGAGCTTGGTGGGCTTGTGACAAGAAACATTTGACTTCTGGTCTCGGTTTCCCTGTCGAGCTGACAGCTCTGCATTGCTTTTGTCTGCCTTCTGGGTTCTCCTTTTTGGTGAGCTGTGGCCTTGAGAGGTTGCCACCAATGCCTGAGAGACTATGAGTTCTTCACCCATCAACATCTGTGTGCAGCTGGAGACTGAAGGTAAAGGTGGGAGCTGAAACTGCTGCCCAAGTGATTGAAACTAGAAAGCAGAGCTACAAAGAAAAAAGGATTCCTGCTGTTCTTGGGAAGGAAATATGGAATTGTGGATTGGTATGGGTGGGAAGGGACTCTTAAAAGTCATCCAGTCCAACCCCCTTGCAGCCAGCAGGTTGCTCAGAGCTCCAGACAGCTTCATCTGGAAAGGTTGCCAGGATGGGGCATCTGTGACCTCTCTGGGCAACCTGGGCCAGGCTCTCCCCACCCTCAGTGTCAAACATTTCTCCCTTCTCTCCAGTCTGAATCTCCCTCTCTCAGTTCAAACCATCACTCCTTGTCCTGTCACAATAGGCCCTGCTCAAAGATCTGTCCCCAGCTTTTTTCTGTCCCCTTGAAGTCCTGAGAGGCCACCAGAAGGTCTCCCTGGAGCCTTCTCTTCTCCAGGCTGAACAAGCCCAACTCTCTCAGCCTGGCCTCACAGCAGAGGGCTTCCAGCCCTGCCAGCATTGCTGTGGCCTCCTCTGGCCCTGCTCCAACAGCTCCATGTCCTTCTTGTATTGTAAACTGTTAAAANGTTTTATGCTCCCACACTCTTTGCTGAGGCTCTCTTTCTATCTTGCACAGGGAATTATTAGTCAGGCTGCCATTCCTACAGCCTGAAACAAAACAGAAGAAAAGAGAGAAATGTTGTTTCTGTTTCCAAGGTTTAGGGAAAGCAGGTAGAGATTGTGGTGGTAGGAGGTCATATTAGTGTTCTGACAAAGAAATTATTCCTGATTTTATATAGAATCATAGAATGGTAAGGTTGGAAGGGACCTCAAGGATCATCCAGTTCCAACCCCCTGCCATAGGCAGGGACACCTCCCACTAGCACAGGTCACTCAAGGCCTCCTCCAACCTGGCCTTGAACACCTCCAGGGAGGGAGCAGCCACAACCTCCCTGGGCAACCTGTGCCAGTGTCTCACCACCCTCACTGCAAACAACTTCCTCCTGACATCCAGTTTCAATCTCCCCTCTGCCAGTTCAAACCCATTGCCCCTTGTCCTGTCATTACAAGCCCTTGTCAATAATCCCTCCCCAGCCTTCCTGTAGGCCCCTTCAGATACTGGAAGGCTACTCTAAGGTCTCCTGGAAACCTTCTCTTCTTTAGATCTCCAATCTAAATCTCCTCTCTTCCAGCTCAAAGCCTTTCATCCTAGCACTAAAAGTCCTCATAAAATCTCCCTCCCCAGCTTTCCTTTAGCCTCCTTCAGGCACTGGAAAGCTGTCCTAAAGTCTCCCTGAAGCCTTCTCTTCACCAGGAAGGTTTTGAGACTCTGTTAAGTCTCCACCACACAACTCACTGGAACTAGGAGCTTCTCCCCCAGGAAGAGAAGAAGGAAGCACAAATAGAAAGAGCAGCAGAGCTTCTCTGCCTGCCCTGCAAGTGATTATCACCATCGACTGAGCCACGAAGCAAATATTGATTGGGGTGAAGCCACAGCCAATATTTACTTGTAAGAAAAATAAATTTGTTTGCAGCAGCCAAGAAGCTGACACATAGGTAGTTTGAGACCTGTTCCCCTCACAGCACATCCTGACCTGGCTTGCCTCTCACCCTTTAGCTCTTGCTGAGCACTGAGAAGATCTCCATGCTCACCAGCCCCAGGGCTCTTAGCCTTTGCTCCTCACAGAGGTGCTTCAGGCTCCTCAGCACCTTTGTAGCCTCCCCTGGGCTCTCCTCATTAGTTCCCTGTCTCTCTTGAACTGGGGAGCCCAGAACTGGGCACAGTAGTCCAGATGTGGCCTGAGTATGGCAGAGTAGAAGGGGTGGAGAATCTCCCTTGACCTGCTGGATCATGCTGTCGTGTCTAGGACACCCATTTCAGCCCAGCTTCTGTCTGTAATAAGGTTTTGGGGCAGACCATAGCACTCCAACTCTGGGGCCAGGGATGCTGCTAAGGTTTTTGGAAGATGAGGGGCTGAGAGCTCTGGTTGATTGGTCTTGGGCTGTGCCAAATGGGCCAAGCAGCTCTCTGTGCTGCCAGTGACAGTCACCTCACTGTGGAGGGCTGATGAGCAGACTCAGTGGCACAAGGGAGCCCTCAGAGCACTTGGCTCACCATCTTTTCCTTCATGCACTAGATGTTGCCCAGGCTCAAAGCCATGAAGGGCAGCTGACTGTGGTCTGAGCTGTAGGATCATGGAATCATAGAA
>VWYK01033312.1:8423-21852 GCA_013399775.1 Semnornis frantzii | reverse complement strand
TCCCCATGCGCTAAGCGGGCGGCCCGCGGTCCGGAGCTGGGCCCCGGTGGTCGCGGTGTGGGGAGGCAGCCCGGTAACGAAGGGGCCCCGCCGCCCGGTAAGGGTAAGAAGGGGAAGCGGGTCTCGGCGGCAGCGGGCAGCGGCCATGCGGCGGCGGCTCTGGCCCGCGTCGGCCACACGGACAGCAGCTCCGACCTGTCTGACTGCCCCTCCGAGCCGCTTTCCGACGAGCAGCGCCTGGCCCCGGCAGCCAGCAGCGACGCCGAGTCCGCTACCGGCTCCAGCGACCGCGAACGGGAGACGCCCGCCGCGCAACCCGCTTCCGAGCCGGCCCGCACCGGCACCGGGCGCGGAGCTCCGCCGCTTTCCGGGCCCCGCGGGGATCTGCCGCCTGTGGCTCCGGGTGGGGGGAGAGCATCTTGCCGCGGGGAACCGCCACCGGCGACGACTCCGGAGGAGCTGCAGCGAGAGGTGGAGGAGCTGCGCTCGGAGAACGAGTACCTCAAGGTGAGCATCGCCCGCGAAGAGCGGCCTTGGCCCGGGGAAGGCAAGAGGGGAGGCAGCGGGAGCAGCGCAGTGCTCTCCTGCCCGGAACCGTAGGGTCCTTGCTGGGGGTGGGACAGCCCCGGGATAAATTCCCTCGCTCGGAAAAAATGGCCCCTTGCACCCCAAATGGGACAGGAGGCGGCCAGCGGTGCTCCCCCGCAGAGAGCAAATGCCAAATTGCACCCCAGAACGGGACGGGGAGAGGCCAGCACCGTTCCGCCGCAACACGGCTTAAAGGCGGATAAGGAACTTAAGCTCGAGGTCACGGCTCTCTGTGATCAGGTTTGTGGATGAACTTAAGCCTGGTGCAACATGTACTGTGACAGTGTAACGTTTGGTTGGCGTGGTGGTAGCTCAGCAAACCCCAACTCTTGCTAAAGCTCCTGGTTAGCAAGACCTTGCTTTCCAGGAACTGTTTTCCTCGGTGTCACCTCTGAAGTAAAGGCAAAGAAAGTGATTCCCTCGTTTGATGTGGAAAGGATAAGAGTGGGATGTTGCCTGGTTGTTACTTTATCGCTGGAAAGAAAGCCGCCGGTGGTGAGATACTAACAGAATAACGAGAGTGACGATTAAAAAGTGTGGTTGCGTGGATGTGCAGGTAGAAAAACTATGTTCATCCTCAGAGAGGGAGGGAAGTGGAAGAGCTAAATCCAGGCGTACTCTTAGCTGGGTTGACCTGCGGGAACCTTTAGTTGGACTTGCGCTTACAATCTGATCTTTTTGGCACAGCAAAGAGGCTGTAAAGATCTATAAATAAGAGAAACTGAGGTAATCCTGTAACTGCAGCTACTGTCCCGGTTGACTCTGTTGCTGGGTGAGGACAGTTTTGTTCCCTGATTGTGGAAACATCCTGTTGTCAAGCAGAATAATGAGGATGGAAATTCGTGGGAGTTTTGCTCCGATGAGGACTGGAGTTGGGTATAACCTTGGGAGAGAAACGTGGTAAAGATACTGAGTAGGCTTGTTGTAGGGAGTTTTGGCTAAAGGACAAGTAAGGATGTTCAGCACAGCAAAAGGTTAACGGCAAGGTTCTTAGCTGGGTCTGGTGCTGCTTAATGAACTGCAAAAAGGCATGAGCAATGATACAGCAAAATTTTCAGGTGACATTAAGGGTTGTGGTGTTTTGGGTTTTTTTATCTTAAGTCATGCCTAGCAAAACCCAGACAGAACTTAATCATGTCCTTAACAGACCTAATGAATGAAAAATGAAGACAGAGGAAGGGAAATAAATCTCAAGTGTTGAAAAGCTGAAGCATTTCAGGAGAGGGGAAGGATGGAGCATGGACTTTTCTAGGGTTTAAATGTGTTGTGCTCATTCAGGTGCATCGTGAGAGGCAGAGCAATGAAAATCTCTGTTCAGCCTAAAACTGCAGGCAAAAATGATTTCACGTTCCAGCAGGGGCTGAACAGAGGCTGACAAAGAAAACATTATAATACTTTATAGATCCGTAGCTGATACACAGACCAGTGGGTGTACCTGAAGTCCTGTGGGCACCGCTGGTCATCTAGAAAAGGGTAGTAGAGAACCAGACCAATAAAAATTATTGGCGCATAGCAAAGCTTTTGTAGTGCTCGTTGGATGGAGGATGTAAAGAGTGCGTAAGCGAGATGTAATGGTCTATAAAACGATGAGAGAACTCTTCCCAGAAGCTTCTGTTCAACTCAGCAGCCCAGAAACAAGAGGAGGTGTAAGGAAAGCAGATAAGGGAGTTGCTTTAGGAGTCGGTGTATTGGCATCGCCGTCAGAAGTCATGGAGGTCAAAAGCCCAGGAGCATCTCCTTGCACTAAGATTTGCACAGCTGTAATCCTTTATAATGGTTTAAAGTTTAAGAACATGCTAAACCTTGAAAGTGGTTTCCAACTGCAGGAAACTGAAAAATAGTTAGTCCGAATTATCCAGGACTGTCCACTGTTAGGGTGCTGCACAGGACCTAGTTGGCAAAGATCTTTACATAAAGGTAAAGAACTTTGTTTTACATAACTTCCAACTTCTCACCCTTCTTATGTGATTTCAAACTTTTCACTTCAACAGTGTCTTCAGACTTTGTGCCTTGATATCTTCATCTACAGCAACTGTGTCCCAAACCACCTTTGATTTGGATGAGGACTTTTTCAAGCTACATTCCTGAGACCAGTAGGATAATACAGACTGGTTTCTTGGGGCCCTGTGTCCACTTCAAGTGGCCATGTCCTGGTGCCTGGAAAGCCATGAGCTCACACTGTCACCTATTCTGACCTTCTTTCCTAGTGCATAAAGTCTTAGTAGTTCTGGTGTGCTCTCAAAATGATTGGAAACAGCCCATTGGAAGCAGAGCTGTCAGAGCAAATCCCAAACTTTGTTTTCTTTTCCTAGGGGAACCTATAAAACTCTTCTGCAAATTAAAACCACTGTGTCACCTGAGTTGTTGACTCATGGATTTGTTCCTCCTGTTATTTCACAGAACCCCAGCATGGTGGGGGTTGGAAGGGACCTCTGGAGATCATCTAGTCCAACCCCCCTGCTAACAGGCTGGCCTGCAACATGGTTCTCTTGGTAGGAGTTGGACTGAGCTGCTTTTCCCCTTTAACTGGAGGGGACTAAGGGCCAACAGGGAAGCTGTCAGCTGTATGTAGACAAATGATGAGATAAATCCCAGCAGAAACTGTTAATTTCCTGAGTGTGGCCATATGCCCAATTTCATAGTTTTCACTCCTTTTTTCCTCCCTGCAGCTGGAGTGAAACAGAAAATGTGCATCATTTCAAAGCCTGCTTCAGGGATATTTATTGTTCACACAGGAAGATCTCTGGAATAAACTCCCATGGGAGGTGGTGTATTCCCCTACATTAGGCAGTTTCAAGGCCCAGCTTGATAGAGTGCTGAGCCATCTCATTTAAACTCTATTCTTACCCTGAAAGGTTGGACTGAATGATCCTTGAGGTCCCTTCCAACCAGGCATTCTATGAATCTATGACTCTCTCATGCATGTTTCATGTGTCTGGGACACTATAGAACCTAGAATGTGTGTGTATGTGTATATATATATATACACACATGCACATAGATTTGATGCTAAAGATTACTTGAGATGAAAGAGTTACCAGAAAAACCAAATACAATTGTTTGGTTTTGTTTCTACTCAAGAAGTTCTAGAAAGTCTTCCAGAATGCTCCATGAAAGCCTTTGCAGAGCTGCATGTTGGTGCTGCAAATGTCTTAGAATTGGTCAGGCATTGGAACAAGCTGCCCAGGGAAGCTGTGGAGTCTCTGGAGGAGTTTTAAAAATGTGTGCTTTGTTATTTCACTTCCTCAT
Organism: Semnornis frantzii; assembly: GCA_013399775.1. Lineage (NCBI taxonomy): Eukaryota > Metazoa > Chordata > Aves > Piciformes > Ramphastidae > Semnornis > Semnornis frantzii. The sequence continues at coordinate 18,015 of VWYK01033312.1, read as the reverse complement.
TGATTTCAGTTTCTTGTCTTTCTTGCATAATTTGATCAGCCTGGAAGAGAAGGCTCCAGGGAGATCTTACTGTGCTCTCCCAGTACTTAAAAGGAGGCCTATAGGAAAGCTGGGGACAATTGTTTTCGCAGGGCCTCTTGCAACTGGGCAAGGGATGATGGTTTTAAACTGAGAGTGCAGATTTAGTCTAGAGAGGAGGAAGAAATGTTTTACAATGGGCGTGGTAAAACACTGGCCCAGGTGGGCCAGAGAGCTGGTAGGTGCCCCATCCTTGTGAGCATTTCAGGTCAGGTTGGATGGGCCTCTGAGCAATCTGATCTAGCTGTACATGTCCCTGCTGACTGCAGGAGGTTGGACTAGATGACATTTAAAGGTTCTTTCCAACACAAGCCAGTCTAAAATCCTTATTTCAGCTACTTATGGGGGAAGATCTGTAATACTACAGCAGTGCTTGTTGGTCTGTGAGATAGAAATTATAGTGTGGTGCCTGACCATGGAGCCTTCAGGTCATAGGTAAGAGCTGGTAGCAGGTGAAGTTGCAGTGGGTGCTAGCTGGTCCTGTTAGTGATAGCAAAATGCTTCCTCAACAATTTTCAGGATTAGTTGTAAGTGTCCAGCATGTGGAGAAGTGTCATGTGCTATGTGTGTCCTGGGGAGGCTTTGGAAGATACTCTTTGTGTTGTAGAACCCCCTAAAGGATGAGGGATCCTAAGGAATAGGGCCTGAATGTCAGCAATTAAAAATGTTCTTGCTTGAGCTCAGGCAAAGTTTAATTCAGCCTGGGTTAATGACACAGAGGTGCTAGCAGAAACAGCAGTGGTGTTTGAGTTCTGACAGATGCCCCTTTTCTCTTCACATCCTTCACAGCTGCAGTGTGAAAGTAGCCTCCTATGTGGAGGGCTGGACCAGATGATCTGCAGAGATCCCTTCCAACCCCTTATGCTGTGATTCTGTAAGATGTGAACTTCATACAGCCCTTAAAAAAAAAACAAAAATAAAAACAAAATAAAACTGGTGCTTGCTTTGTGTTGCTTTATTGGAACTTGTCCCAACACAGAGGTGGTCAAACGCACCAGGAATGCTGCTGGGGTGTGGACTAGCATGAAAATACATTCTCAACTGTCTATGATTTGCTTGTCTTATTTATTATGATGATTTTTTTCATTATTCTGTTTTAATTTTTATCTGTGACATATGCTGGAGATAAACTGAGTGAGGAACCACTCCAGGCTCCTTATTGTTCTCTGATACATCTCTAAAGGATGTTCACTTGTGGTTAAAATTCGAGTGCATGCCATACAAGGTTACACTGTGTTTCTCCACTCCCCTGATACTGTAGATCTTTGTGTCCTTGTAACTTTGGATCTTAGGTCCATAGGACTGAGATGAGCTCATGAGAACTAATTCCACTGTTTCTTTTCTTAACCTGCATGGAACTGTGTATGTCAAAGGGTTGGTTTGTTTGTTTGTTTTTCCTGTGCAAAAAAGTGAAGTGGTGAGATCAATTTTATTCCATTTAGTGAGGGCTGCTGGGGTTAGCCAAACAAAGCTCATCTCTCACCTCTGCTCGACATGCTCCTTTTCCCACCTGGTGACTGCAGACAACAGAGGTGATACCCCTGTTATGGGCAGAAAGCCCATATGGCTGGAGGGATGGTCAGCTGTCAAGTAGGGTGAAGAATAGCAGAGCCATGTGCCTGCTGAGCCCCAGCTGTGTCCCTGTCACCACCTGTGCTGCCTGGAGATTAGCTGTATGATGCCCCAAGTACTATTATTATTTTGGTGACTCTCCATAGGTGATGCCAGTGTTGGACCAGTCAGAGCACAGAATCATGGAATGGTTTGGGTTAGAAGGCACCTTTAAAGGTCATCTAGTCCAACCCCCAGCAGTCATCAGGGACACCTGCAACTAGATGAGGTTGCTCAGAGACCTGTCCAACCTGACTTGGAGTCGTTCAGGGGATTGGGAGAGTTGGTAACCTCACTGGGCAACCTGTTATGAATATGGATGACTGAATGGCTTCAACCACCCTAACTGAGGAACTGTGTTGGAACAATACTGGGACTAATGCTTGAATGAAGCAGAAGAGCTGCCAGATGCTGCTCTCACTTTTGGATCCTATGAACTTTAAGCAGCCCTGAAGTCAACAGGTTCTCACGGTCCTGTGGGGTTTTTTTTTTTCAGTGACCTTACTTTGGTGATTAAAGCTGCAAACAACATCAGATCAGTGCACAGCTTGGAGTTTGGTTTGAGAGCAAACCACTAAAATTAGGTCCCCAGGGACTTTGGGTTCATTAACACATGTTGCAAGAGGCCAAAATAATGAGTGATGCCTTCTCCCCACCCCAAGCCTTTGAGAGTGTCTTTATCCCTACCGCAGCTCTGCTGTGAAGTGATATGGGGGCTGTGTTTATTCCTGAGCAGCAACATCTCCTACATACAGACAGTTAAAGATATTTTTGATACAAACCCCAGAGATTATGTCAAATCACAGCTCATGGATCCTGGATTTATCAAGGACTTTTTATTAAAAGTTCAGGATTTGTCAGCGTAACAGCAGCTACTCACTGTTATCACAGAATGTGTAGAATCACAGAATGCCAGGGTCTGGAAGGGACCTCCAAAGCTCATCCAGTCCAACCTCCCTGCCAGAGCAGGGTCACATATGCCAGATCACACAGGAACACATCCAGGCAGGTCTTTAATATCTCTGGAGAGGAAGACTCCACAAACCCTCTGGGCAGCCTGTTCTGGGGTCCTGTCACTCTCACAGTGAAACAAAAAAAATTCCTCATGTTACCATGGAACTTCTTAAGCCTCAACTACCACCCATTGTCCCTTGTCCTGTCATTGGGCATCACCCAGCAGAGCCTGGCTCCATCCTCCTGCCACTCACTCTTTACATCTTTATAAACATTGACGAGGTCACCTCTGAGTATTCTCTTCTTCNCACCTCTGAGTCTCCTCTTCTCCAAGCAGCAGAGCCCCAGCTCCCTCAGGCTCTCCTTGTAAGGAAGATGTTCCACTCCCATTTTTGTGGCTCTCTGCTGGACTCTTTCAAGCAGTTCCCTGTCTTTGAACTGAGTGACCCAGAACTGGATACAATACTCCAGAAGCAGCCTCACCAGGGCAGAGTAGAGGGGGAGAAAAAACTCTCCCTCTCCTCTCCCTTCCTCACTCTCCCCTCATTTGGTTTGATGTCTATTTAATAACCTATTTAGAATATAGTTGGCATAATATGTAAATTGGACTTTTGGCTAAATTAATAAATGCTTACTTTTTTTTTCAGTATATATTGAATTTCATCCTTCATTTGCATTGTGTGTGTTAAGAACAGTGTGGCAAGCATGTCAAGGGACATTTTTCCCTTCCCACTCCTCTGCCCTAGTGAGGCCACATCTAGGGTCCTGGGCCTGACTCTGGGCTCTACAGTTCAAGGGAGACAAGGAATTACTGGAGAGAGTCCAGTGGGGTAACAAAGATGCTGAGAGGACTGGAGCATCTCTCTGATGAGGAGAGACCCTAGAGATCTGGGGCTGTTTAGCCTGGAGAAGAGCAGATAGAGGGAATCCCTCACTGACAATCAATATCTAAAGGGTCAAGAGTGTGGGTCAGGTCTCTTCTCAGTGGTGCCCACAAGAGAACAAGGAGCAGTGGGCACAAAGTGGAATCCAGGAGGTTCTATCTGGACATGAGGAAAAGCTTCTTTCCCGTGAGAGTGCTGGAGCAGGCTGCCCAGAGAGATTGTGGAGTCATCTGCTCCAAACCCACCTGGACACTGCAAATCTGCTGACCCTGCTTTAGCAGGGGGTGGTTGGACTGGATGGTCTCCAGAGGTCCCTTCTCAACCCCTACCATGCTGGGATTGTGTCATTTTCTGAAGTACTGTAGAGTTTATTGGGTTGGAATGCTTTTGTCTTCCTAGCTTGCAGATGTTTCTAAATCAGTATATAACTTCTGGACACTGATGTGTTCTAATTCACTTGAGCCTGAAGATTTTCCGTTTGCTAATGTCCATAACTCTAAATGCACAGGAATGAATTCACTTTCCATACTTCTTTTATGTGATTTTCCTCACATCATTTTCCCCTAATGACAATTTCCAAAATTCCTTTTTTTTTTTTTTTTTCTGACTTCTGGCTGGGTTCCAATTTTTACCTTCTATTCATACTCTTAAGAGATTTTTTTTCTGTGTTAGCTAGTAATTATCATCTCAGTCAGGGTAAATCAGCTGGGCTGATGCCCATGGCTGTCTTTATATGCAGTTTAAAGGTCTTACTTTGGGCTGTATTTAGTCTGGCCCCTTGAACAAAACATCCCCAGCCTTTAAAGTTGTCCAGAGTAATGGAACACACTATGGTGCAGGCGTGGAGGGTAGGTCTCTAGCCTGTTTCAGAAGGAATACAGTTCTCATGTGCTCCATGGGCTGAATGATTGTGCAGTTGGTGAGGGTGGTTGGAAAGTTTACTTTCAAACCTCATTACAGATCTCAGCAGACTGGCCAAGCAGACACAGTTGTACAAGTATTCCTGGTTGCTTCACTGGGAGTGACTCATATGAGTATGGTTAGTGTAAGAGCTGCATGGCCTCTCTCTCTTTCTACTTTTTTCCTTCCCAAAGAATCCTAAACAAAAGCATGTTCCTATAATTTACCCTTAATTACCTTTCATTATGCATGAAATCAATAACAAACAAGCATGAGGTCAGTGCAGGTATTAATGACATGATGGCATCTCTACTGACAGGCAAGTCTTCAATTTGCTCAGCAGAGATATGAAATGACTCCATTAGTATGTATTTGGGTTAGGCAGCAATGTAAACTGTAAAAGGGCTTTCCCCTTTCAGCCAGTTCAGCAGACTGAAAGGGAAATAGTGAACCCTGTTGCTTTTGCACTGAAGTCTAGGAGAACCCTGCAAATGGAGCAGGGATTTAAGTGTGTCCCTGTGTTCATGCAACCACCCTATGAAACTGAGATGAGTTGCCCCTCTTAGCCCCCAAATGGCTTCCATTTGTTCTTCCTGATGACCAGGGTGACACCTGGAAAGAGAAGCAGTTGAGCTTTATTCTGAACAACATTCCTTCTTCCAGGGCTCTACCTGGTGCTGTTCTGGCTGAAGGTAGTAAAGTAATTACCATGAAATTAAAAGGGATCCAGAGGAAACTCTGATCCCCTCCAGCAAAGTGAAGCTTCTTAGGCCAACACTTCACCTTTTAATTGCTACTTTGGGATGCTGGAACAGGTCCTCCCTGTTTAAGGAAAGGAGTAGGCTTTCCTTTTTTTGGTTTTTTTTTTTTTTTTAAATGAGGGATGACCACTTTATTACTTGTTTGTTTTAATTTCCCTTAACTGCCTATTCTGATTTCTTTCTTCAGTTTTACAATGTTAAAGTCTCTGTTTCTCAGCCTGGAGAGGAGAAGGCTTCCAGAAGACCTTAGAGTAGCCTTCCAGTGTCTGAAGGGGGCTACAGGAAGGCTGGGGAGGGACTATTGACAAGGTCTTGTAATGACAGGACAAGGGGCAATGGGTTTGAACTGGCAGAGGGGAGATTGAAACTGGATGTTAGGAGGGAGTTGTTTGCAGTGAGGGTGGTGAGACACTGGCACAGGCTGCCCAGGGAGGTTGTGGTTGCTCCCTGCCTGGAGGTGTTCAAGGCCAGGTTGGATGAGGCCTTGAGTGACCTGTGCTAGTGGGAGGTGTCCCTGCCTATGGCAGGGGGGTGGAACTGGGGGATCCTTGAGGTCCCTTCCAACCTTACCATTCTATGATTCTGTTTGGGTTTTCTAACACCAACATCATATACTGGTTTGGGTTGGAAGGCACTTTAAAGATCATCCAGTTCCAACTCGTCTGCCACGGACAGGGATCTCTCCTGTTAGAACAGGCTGCTCAAGATCCCATCCGACCTGACTGATCACTTCCAGGCTTGGTGCTTTAGCAGTTTCTCTGGACAATACATTCCAGTGTCTCACCTTTTGAAAAACCTTTAATTCTCACTCACAAGGCCTGACTTTGGGATTTTTAAGGTTCTGGGATTACTGCATTGATTTCACTTACACTTAACATATTTTCCTCCAAAGCAGTAGGATTGTCTGTTCAGGAAGTAGGACCATCCATCATAGTTTGAGTTGTAATTTCCACTCCCCTGGGTCTTCAGCTTAGCTTCTTCTGTCTTCTGTGTGCACATGATTTTAGAAGAGGAGTTTAAACTCCTGATTTTGTAGATGTCATCATAACAGCTCAGATCTAGGAGATGCTAAGACAAGGTTTCAGTCTGCCTGCCAGAATCACAAGTACCTACCAAGGACAATAAGCTGCTATGAACTGGAAACACCTTTGCTACTGGTTTTGTGGCCCATATCAAGAGCAAGATAATGTTTTTGTTTAGAAAAAAAAGAGTCTTCCAGTATTCCAGAAACTGCCATACAAAATCTGAACCATATATTGTTTTCCTATATTTTGGTGTTGCAGAGGTGACATATTCCTGTATCTGTATATTTAATATACAAACCCAGAGTTTAATCTTGCTGCTCAAGAAAGGCTTCATCTGTCCCACTTGGGTTTTTCCTTCCCAGCCAGGACAGACTCTGCAGATCCAAGCCCCAAGCTCTACAGTAACAGAGCAGCAAGCAATGTGTGGTGAGGTTTCTCCTCCTTAGATGGTCAAAATTGTTCATGCCCTCGTTGTGTTTGGATCTGTGTTGCTGTGCTTTGAAGCTCATCCAATAGATGCTGTATTCTAAAATGCAAAGGGTCTGATTTCTAGATGAAAGTTTGGGGAACAGACAAAAATTGTGTGGAAAAGTAGCTCAGTTCAGTCAAAAAAAATTCTGAGAGGAGATCTGTGCAAGGTTTTAAAGCACAGTTTTATTGATTGTAGATTGAATTTTCAGTTTATCTGAAAAATTAGACTAGGGAAAAGCAATTTGTGTGTTTATCACTAAAAGCAGAGACAAGCATAACTAAATAAAGTGCAGACTTGCAGTCAGAGATCTGGTGTTAAGGGAGCCTGAGAGAACTTCACTTTTTCTAGCAATAAAAGACTGTTTGTCCTGAAATATAGCTCATGCCAATGCTTGTAACTCTTTGAGGAACTTCTCTGACAGGAGGAAAGACCCTTTGGCTGGATTCAAATCTCTAAGGATGACTCTGAAGGCTGGGAGACCTCCCATGCCCACTGAGAGGATTTGGGAATATTCAGTTTTGATGAGTGGTTTGGAGATTGGGTTGTCAAAATGAGTTTCACTTTGAAATTTGATTGTAATAAATGCTTTGAAGCCATACACTGTGGATTATTTGTCTTCAGAAGCCAACGAGATTGACTAATACCAAACCCTGCTATAGATAAGGACATTTGAGATGAGCAATAACATTAAAACTCCTTTTAATACACAAAACCCCATCACTTAGTTCTTAAATATAAACATCAGATTGTAAACTAGATCCCATTAATTTCATGGTGGCAGATGTTTTCCTTTACTGTGGGTATGTGCTTCCAAATTCTCAAATTACAACCAAATTATTAACCTATTAGCATTCAGATGATATCAGACAGTTAATTGAAATAACAAGCCCTATGCTTACCCAAAATCTGACTTAAGCTGCCTCAACTAACTGAAGTTAAAATGTAGCTGTATAAATGCTGGAAGTTTTGTGAGTGGATGGGGTTTTGGTAGAAGGAACACTATACTTGTTGCTTTGAGCAACCCCATGCTTGGCAATTGGCTTTGCAGGGCTAGGTTAGTGGTTGGACTTGATGATCTTAAAGGTCTCTTTCAGCCAAAACAATTGTATGATATACAGAAAATGTACTTGCTATGGCAGAGGGGTTGGAACTACCTGAAAGAGGCCTCCAAGGAGGAGGGAAAGAGACTGTTTACAAAGGCCTGTAGTGATAGGACAAGAGGCAATGGCTTCAAACTAGAGAAGAGTAGATTTAGGGTTGATGTTAGCAACAAGTTCTTTACTGTGAGGGTGGTGGAACACTGGAACAGGTTGCCCAGGGAGGTAGTTGAGGCTCCATCCCTGGAGATATTCCAAGTGAGGCTTGACAGGGCTCTGGGCAACCCGATGTGGTTGAGGATGTCCCTGCTGACTGCAGAAGGGTTTGGACTAAAGGACTTGTAGAGGTCCCTTCCAACCCAACCATTCTATGATGCTCTGATTCTATAATCTTGCATCTATTCCAATCCAAACCATTCTGTGCATTGTGAATTCAAACATAATACGGTAACAAGGCTAAAAAAAAGTTCACCATGTCTTTCTCTGGTCTGCACTGTGCTCAAAGACAAGACTTGTCCCTCCTTTGTAAACAAAGCTTCAGTGAAGTAAGATGGATACAGGGGGAAAACCCCATAACCATCCATCCAGTTAATGTCATGGGAAGGGGGAGTGCTTGAGAGGACTGCCAGGAGGATGTAGGCAGGCCTATTCCTGGGGGGGACTGGACATAGATAGTCCAGCCTGGAGGTGGAATTTGTCAAGGGAGCCAACTGCATAGCAATGTCTTCTCCTCTTGATCTGAGTGTAAAATGGTCTCCAGCCATCATTGGTATGTCAAGAGTCATTTGAAGGTCTGGAATGAGGTGACAGTGCAGCTAGCCCTGGTGCAAGTCCTCCTTGAATCTTTTTAAAGCTGTGCATAGCAAATGCAATTTTGAAAGAACAACCTTAAAATTAATGGGGCATTTCAAATATTCTCTTCCTGGCCCATTTTCTTCTTCTTCTGCCCTCCACCCTCAGCTTTTTTTTTTTTTAATAGAGTCATAGTTTTTCCTCTAATGCAGCAGTTTAATGTCTTGTACACCTGTGCCTGGAAGACCTTCATAAGAGTTTTAGCTCTGGAACTTCAGTCATGCACTGATTAAACAAATGGGAATCATGGAGCTTATCCTGTTCAGCTGTAAATCTTTAAATCTGACTTTAAAGAGCATGTGCTGTTCATGGTGTAACCTGGATTTGGGACAGTTCATGATGCTCAGAGATGAGTGCCCAGTGCCAAGTGGCATCCCTCAGGGGTCAGTGCTGGCACCAGTGTTGTTTAACATCTTTGTTAGTGCCATGGACAGAGGAATCAGTGCACCCTCAGCAAGTGTGCAGATGACACCAAGCTGTGTGGCACAGTCAACTTGCCAGAGGGCAGAGATCCATCCAGAGGGACCTGGACAGGCTGGAGAGGTGGGCCTGAGCCAACCTCATGAAATTCAGCAAGGCCAAGTGTAAGGTCCTGCACCTGGGTAGGCACAATCCCAAGCACAACTCCAGGCTGGGTGGGGAATGACTGAGAGCAGCCCTGAGGATAAGGACCTGGGGGTCTGGGGTGATGAAAAGTTTAAGATGAGGCTGCAGTGTGAGTGCAGTCCAGACAGCAAGTGAGTGCTGGGCTGCAAGAGCAGTGTGGGCAGCAGGGCAAGGGAGGGGATTCTGCCCCTTTGCCTCTCTCTCCTTAGACCCCACCTGCAGTCCTGTGTGCAGTTCTGGAGCCCCCAGCACAGGAAGGACATGGAAGTGTTGGAGCGGGTCCAGAGGAGGCTACCAAGATGCTGAGAGGGCTGCAGCAGCTCTGCTATGAGGACAGGCTGAGAGAGTTGGG
>VWYK01033309.1:0-11951 GCA_013399775.1 Semnornis frantzii | reverse complement strand
CTATTCACTACTTGGTTCCCTTCTGTCCTCAGGCTCCTGGATATCTACATAAACATTCCAACCAGTGTCACATGAAGGGCAAAGAGATAAACCATATGTGAAAAAGAATAAAATAACATGCCTTTGTCCCTTTCAAACAAAGGAAATCAACCTGTAATGAACCAAAAAAGAAATATCTTTGTGAATGATAGACCCGGTTGGTTCGCATTTACATTGCTTTACGCCTCAGTTTAATACATGCTAAGAATTACTTCTCTAATTAAAAAAATAATTTTGAAAACAATTATTACATAACAATAATAAAATCTGACAAGAAGACTGTAAACTTACCAATAAATACCAGAAGAGCTGTGATATAGCTTGACCTGTAAATGCATTTGTATTCTTGGAAACCAAACTTCACCCCAATATTGTGGCCATACCACAAAAAAAACCCAACTAAACACAAACCCTAAACCTACTCATAAAAAAATCCCTACCCAAACCAAACCAAAAAAAATCCCACCCCTACCCAAATCAGCTTAAAAGTAAATCTAGGTTGCCCTGTATAGGAAATAAGAAATCAGAGGATGAGAACAGTGAAACAAAATCGTGCCATTACCATCATTTTTATTATCACCTGATTTAGCATTTTCAAAGCAGACTTCCACATACATCACTAGACTACACTGTGACATCCCATATTGATCTTACCCACTAAAGCTTTCAAGTAGTCTGGAATCTTGTCTAACCCTCTGAAAATATATGCATTTAAAGGTCACACACATGATGTGAGATTTGCTTGCCAAACACATTCTGTGTGCTCATTCTGCAATCTAAACTGACAGTTAACTTTAGCCTGCATAGTGCTAGTTTATGCTGGGTAAGGAAATGCGGCCTGAAGATTAATATCCAACACAGGATTCTCCGAGCTGTTATAACCTGGGATTGACAGCATTCCTAAGGTAACCAAAATGATGTGGTTTAACACGTTTAATAGTTTACTACCACTGTTTTAAAATGGGAAATGCCTTTGTTTCTTCCAGAATCTGCTATTGGAAGTTACTGATAATATTACTTTTTCATCTAGATCCTGCATCTCTTAGTATACCTAAGGCCATCGAATTCCTACCATGTGATGCTTTTATAGTGATCTACTATACAGGTTCATTGCCGAGGTGCATGGCCTTTGTTCAGACATCCTTGGAAAAGCAAAGATTCAACAAGAAGATTAATTGCGAGGGCCACTAGAGATCTAACTACTTGCAAATTTCTGTCACTAACATGTATAAACAACAGGAACAATGTCAGAAAAAATTAAATTAAACGGCCTGATGCAAAATACTGCCAACCAGACTCCTTTCTCCTGCAGGCAGCAGGAAGACAAAAGCAGAGCTGCTCTACCTTGTGGCAGTCAGCAACTGATCCTTCTTCACACTGTATAAAAAAAAACAAACAAACAAACCTCACCCTTAAAAAAGTATTAGATAATTTTAAGCTGTTTTATCCCTTGATATTATATAAGAGCAATTTTAATTAATTCTTAAGAGTAAAAAAAACTGTGAAAAAAAGAAAGAAAGTAATGAAGATTTGTGTTTCTTAGGAATGCTAAGCTGTACAAAAGCTTTGGGCTTTGTTTTTGGCCTGTCATTCTAAAGGAGGTGAGGACGGATTATAATTGCACTGTGGGGCCTGAACAGAGGACCCCTGTAGGTAGAGCAGGCCTTTCAATCTTCTGATCAACGGAGCTGAAACAAAAATGCAGGAGGGCTGTGTTCCCACGTTCTTTGACAGTTTCCTGCTGCAGATAGCGTCCTTTTAAACCTCCCTTATGCTTTCATTATGCTGGTGAAATAATGAATAATTTGCCTCCTCCACTCTTTGATATGCATGGTCAGATATCATTGGGTAAGAGGCAAGAGGGACCTTCTTATAACCTTAATCCAGTTCACACTAATAAAATGATTTAGCTGAGCATTCTTGGGAAGCAATTATTTTTCTTGAAGACAATGACTATCAAAAAGTCCCTAATGGGCAGAGGCAGATCAGGTCACCTCAGCTTTCCATTTTCTTGAACACAGGCGATGTTTGGACCCATAAAGTGGGAGTTCCCTTCTGCAGTTTTGTCACAAATACTCAGTCATTACTGTTGCTGAGTGCAGGGTTAAAAATGAATTAGACTTAATTTTGGTTTATCAGAGAGTGCAGTTATAGCCTGTGAGAGGTTAAGTTTACTCTGAGTTTGGTGAGCAGAGATCTTCAAAAAGGAGAAATAGTACTTTTGTTTCTCAATGGTAGTGGTGAGCAAATGCATTACACTTCTCATTCTGCTTTTTGTCATTAAATTATGTAGCTGGAGTTCTTAAATAAAAGAATCCCAGGATTATTTTTTTGCTAAATCAATAGAGTAGAAATGAAAGACAAATTTATTAATTTGAAACACTACTCTTTTTTGGCAAGATTAGTTTGAGCATCTTAATAATCTCTTATGTCTTAAAAATTATCAATTACAGAACACATTGTTTGTAAAACAATAATATGGTTACATAATCTGAGCTGATCCAAAAGTCTTTACAAACATCAGTTGAACTCTTCATACTCCTTTTGACACAAAGATCATCTCACAATCACTGAATGACAGAGGCTGGATCGTTAGTACTCATGTTTTATTATGTTTGCTGTTATCATCACTGCTTACTATTACTGTTTATATTGTCAACCAAAAAACATCAGGGTGACTGCATCGTTTGAAGACAGGTAGATAAGTGCTGAGTTTTCTGAAGATTTGTAGAAGCCTTTCATTCTCACCTTATATTGTTGCAATTATGCAATTAAAGTGAGTAGAAGGTACAGGTCAGAGATTAATTTGCATAACCAATATCTGAAGGGGGCCTACAGGAAGGCTGGGGAGGGACTATTAACAAGGTCTTGTAATGACAGGACAAGGGGAAATGGGTTTAAACTGGCAGAGGGGAGATTTAGACTGGATGGTAGAAGGAAGTTCTTTCCAGCGAGGCTGGTGAGACACTGGAACAGGTTGCCCAGAGAGGTTGTGGCTGCTCCCTCCCTGGAGGTGTTCAAGGCCAGGTTGGATGAGGTCTTGAGTGACCTGTACTAGTGGGAGGTGTCCCTGCCTATGGTAGGGAGTTGGAACTAGATGATCCTTGATGTCCCTTCCAACGTTACCATTCTATGATTCTATGTAATGATCTAAAGTGTAGCCTGATGTCAGGAAGAGCTAACACTCTAATCTTAGGTATGATACAAGCTTACATATATATATATTTTTTAATGAGAAAACAGAACTTCTAAATAAATTATTTCAGTGAATATATAATACAAAGCTATACAAGTATGGCCCCTACAGTGTTAGTTGCATGCAAAAAGATTGGTATTAAATAGAAGCACTGTAAAAAAAAGACAATTTCTCAAGGCTATATAACTATAGTTCATACTAAAAGAATTAGTAACGAAGCTTTCCTATGGTTATCCTGGTATTATAAATCTCATTGAATATTTTTGGTAACAAATCTGGTACAAAATGCAGGAGTTGTGCTAGTTTGACTCGTTGACTCAAAAATAGACTAATTTTAAGTTCATATTCAGTTTGTTGAATCCTTCTGAAGTTCAGAGATAAGGAATAATCCACCTTTCTTCTGAATCAGTCTCACAATTGTTTATTTAAGGACAATATTATGACTATGCTCCTAATTTACATGTCTGCCTAATTTCAACTCTGATCAATCTGGCCTTAAAGACTAATAAGGATTGTACTGTGAATTGAAAGCAAGTGGTAGTTATGAACCAGCCTAGTAAAGTTTGGAGTTTCTTTCAGTACACAGTTGGAATTAAGTCCAGTTAAACTCTTGTTATATCACTTGGAATATTCAATGCAGTTGTTGTGTTTGTCTAAAGTAAAGAGAAGACTGAAAGACAAAAGCCAGTGCAATTTAAATTATTCTGTAACTATACTAGGGAGAAAAAAAATTAAATGTAGTCTGATGAGAACCAAAACTTGCAACTTGCCTAAAGCTTCACTATTTCCATCTATGAATAGTATAGACATAACATTACCTTGGAACATCCTTCTCACTAAGGCGTTCTTTCTCTCTAATCAGACACACCATGACATGGAAAGTAAGAGATTCTTGAAGTCTGGAACCAGTAAGTCCACATAGTGCAGTACACCAGCAAGAAAATTTATCACCATTTCTTCATTATGCTGGGATTGGATGTTAGGAGGAAGTTCTTTCCAGTGAGGGTGGTGAGGCACTGGAACAGGTTGCCCAGGGAGGTTGTGGGAGGGTTCAAGACCAGGTTGGATGAGGCCTTGAGTAACTTGTACTAGTGGGAGGTGTCCCTGCCTATAGCAAGGGGTTGGAACTAGATGATCCTTGAGGTCCCTTCCAATCTTAGCATTCTGTGATTCTATGCAAGTTAAAAAACCTTGTGTGACATGTTGCCCATGTCCTTGCATCATGTTCACCTGTATTTTGGGAACCAAGATTATCTTGGATAAAACTAAATTGAGTTAGTAAGGAAGTTAGACTGTTGTAGGTTCCTTCCAACTGAAATGTTCTGTTCTATTCTGTTCTGTTCCCTCAGAAGAAGTACTCTATGGTGGTAAGATACTGAGACTGCTCTTTTTCACATAGGATTCAAAAGAGACTTCCAAGAGAGAGATAAAGGAGGATTTATGATCCTTCACTGTTTATCTCTAGCACCAGGAACCAGACATTTATTGTTGGCCTTGAGCTGGCAGTGGAACACCTCTGGGGATCTTGCCCTGGGTATGTTTACATATAGAGGAGGATGAGGCTTAGCTACTCTCCCGCATTCCTTCCTGTGCTTGGTGATGACATCAGTTACATTAGACACATATTATTTTCTCTACAGCCAGACAAGTTTGCATAAGTTTGGAAGTGAAAGTCACTACTCTTCATATCCCCTTGTATGGTCATGTAAACCAAAGCTTTCTTTAAACTATATGTGGAAGAGTTTGTGTGGTTACATTTGTTGGGATGACCACTGATTCTGAGGTATATGCATCTTTTGTAAGCAGAATGTTGCAAACAATAGTCTTCTGACAGCTTTTAAGTTATTTAGTATCCAGCTGAATAAATTGAACATTCTTTTGTTGCTTGAACATATGCAAAAACAACTCTTGACAGAGTGTAAACTAATTTATATGACACATTTTTTTCAGAAACATTTTATAGATGAGTAAAATATTTTAGGATGGAATAGAAAAGTTTGATTCCTTGAGGGAGGATCAACTGCAAATGTCTATACAAGATTGAACATAGTCTATTCCTTATCTTAAAATATAATTCAACTGAGAAAAGATGTCATTTATGAACAGTGACTCAAGGCTAGGTTTTTTAAAAGGGTACTGTGGTGCTTTTAGAAAACAAAGATTGTCTTTGGTTAATAGTGCAAGAGCTGTTACATGTAACTGCAGCATAAAAATAGTAAATAAATGCAGTCTATTACTCTTTCATAGAGTGGTGTGAAATCTTGACAAGTGCTCAGTTCAGTCAAATTCTTATTAAGAATAAGGTATCCATGGGAAAAAAAAAAAAAAAGAAAAGAAAAAGTGTAAGAAAGTAAGATGATTTAGACAGAATAGATACCTCAGATATAGCAGGGTTGTTATCTACTCTCATTGAATATTTATCATGTCACTATTCACTTGACACTGCTGAAAAAAAAAAAAAAAAGAAAACCGTAAAACTTCTGGAAGGAAAATATAGTATGTGCATGCTAGGTAATGTTAGAAATGTTAAATAATGGCCTTGTTTTACATTAGTAAGTAAGGTTACACTATTTAGTATTGGAAAGGAAAACCATTTCTCTGTTAGGCAGTGGTGCTATGTGAGTACTAAGGACAAAATTCCTGATAAAATTTCTCTTAGGTGACCCAAAGATACCACAGAATAACTGTGTCTATAAACTCATTGGATGCTTCGCATTTGTCTCTCAGAAGAACTCCTACATTTCCTTTGTGTTGCTGGCAGGTTGAATGCATCATGCCAGTGGACAAGTGAGACCACCCACCCACTGGCCTCTGCCATTTCTGTGAATAATGTCATCTTTGGAGGATTCCATCTGTAAAACTCATGGTCTGGGTAAGGGACTTCAACAATCTGCTAAATAATTATTATTGCATGAACTTTACAGAAACAAATTATGTTATGATATCTGCTTCCAGAGACCAGACCTTACCTGATGATTATGGAAATATTTAATGGCATTTATTGCTACTCTTTGGATTGAAGAAGTCCCATGAACATCATGTAAATACACAAGTTACTCAAAGAAAATATCTAAGACCTCATCACTGGTGGAGATAGGGAAGTTGGAAGACTTTCATCAAAGAGAAAAAGAAGAAAGGACTAAATTCCATCTTAAAAGAGACTGCTAAGTAAATGTATGGAAGGAGATGATTCATAGCGCTTTGAACTTTGAACTCTGACAAAGATACAGGTGAAATATAAACCTGCATTCTATACATCTTTTCTGAACACGCATCCATGTAAGCAAGCTTGCTGCACCTTGCAAGAGCTGATTCTGGGCCCTGAAGCAAACTAAATATTCCCTCCCCTTCCACTGTCATCTATCCTGCCCACACCCCCCTCTGCTTCTCTGCACTCAACACCCCTTCTTCTTGTTCTTCACATGTGCCAAAATGCACTAGGGAAAGATTGTAGCCCGTTTACACATTTCTATGTACATCTACCTAAACTTTTTCCATATTCACACTCTTCAACTGCCTCCGCAGCCACGTGTCACTATTTCCCGAAGACTGTTCCTTGGACTCAACCACACTTCTGCTGTCACCCATATTTTTGCTGAAGCTGATAGCATAATGTAATCAATAGTTTCACACTTGGTCACAGTGTTTCAAATTGAGAAAGGACAGTGACAGCATAATTGCTCTGTACACCTAGGCAGTCACTTCAAGTCCCAACATCTCCTGTGGTCCTCTTGCCCTGCTGGTCACCTACTAGTCACTGCACTTTTACAGCAGGGGGTAGGTCCAGCAATTTATTTTGTTCAGTTGGGCTACCCAAACTGCACTACTATAGAGAACTGTGCTTTCAGCCTTCTTATATTACTCGTATTTGCTAGCCAGTTTGTGTGAAGTCTTTCATAAATAAGAAGATCCAGATTTCAAGTTGTTGTATTGCTCAAATCAGTAGCAAACTTCCTCTGAGTTCAGGCAACCTGAATATGCAGCTGGACTAAATGAGATGATTACCACTGATAAGAGGAATGTTATTTTAATTTAGTAAAATGGGGATCTGGGCCTGAGGTAATTTATTAATTGAATATGGAAGACACTGGAGCAGTTTAAAGGCTCTAATGACAGTATGATTTCCTGCAGAGGAAATATTTGTCAGTATTTTCTTTTTCACCCTCTTTCAAGCCTGTATGGGAAAGTGAATATGTTGCAATGGAAAGCATTCCCAATGACAGATATAAAGGACCAAGACGATGAAGCAATTACAGTAGATGGAAGCCTGATGGGTGGGAATGGGGGAAGGGATATTCACTCTGTCTACAGTTACTGTTAGAGTTTAGGACAGTTTTCACATATTTATCCAAGATGGTCTTTGAAGTGTCTTGTGGGTAACAGTTGGAGGTCTGCTATCACTGAGAGTATCAAGGGACTCTGAAGATTTACAGCACATCTTTCCCAGCAGAGGGTAATTACTGCTACAGGAGGCTGAAACAGTTTTTAAAATCTAGACCCAGTTTTAGCTTTTGCATTGTTGTCCTGAGAGCTGAAAATGGCAGTAGTTACACAATCCTTGCACTGTCTGGGTGGGCTCTATCAGCTACTCTCCACTTTTAAGCCTCTGGGAGACCAAATATTTTATCACTGCTCAGGAACCAGTAAGGTTTTAGTATCTCCATTCCTGGCTCTGTAGTCTGAGACACCCCAAGGAAGCTTGAATTCAGGAATACCCTGAGCAGCTGTTATCTAAAAAGTAGGTTCACTTCTGATATATCTGCACTAGATCTAGGTTTTTAAAAATCTTATTACATTCTTTATCCCTAAGAGTGGACTTATGGCCAAAATTGTTCATGTGTTAACAGTCTGACTCTCTGGGCCATTTTAGAGGTGACTCAGATACTAATCTTAACATAGAAGGGTGGGCTGTTGTACAGTGTACCATGTTCCCACACATTTTTACAAGTATTTAGTGTCAAAGAGCTCAAAGGCTCTTTTTCCAAGCTTGTAGTAGCCATCTCAGAAGCACTGCAGTGGCAATTTGTGAGCACCTGTACTGAGGCTGCTCTGCACAGCCAGTCCCAAGTGTGTCCAGCGATTTACCAGCCCTCCTCCCAGAGCATGTAGATGGCATGCAGCAACATGGCATGCCATGCCTCCCTGTTAAAAAGTGTCTGGCATCAGGGCTGTGAGTAAAGCCCAGTATCCCTGACACTTAACTTCAGTGACCATTCATGCTTGTTGCAGCATGTGGTAAAACTTAGATTTTTTCTTACTGAGTGATCCTCTTAAAGCAAAATGAAGAAATCTGCTTCTACAGAGAAAGAGAGGGTCAAGTAGACCCCAAAAATCAGAGTGAAGGGTGAATGCTTCGGTTTGGTATGGGAGTAGACAGTGCATGAAAAAAGGTGACAAGGGGTCAGTAAGGGAACACACAGGATAGAATACTTTCATCTATTGTGCTTGGGTCAAGAGGCTCCCATCAGGAAATCTTGAGCCCAAGATTAATTACTTGTTGCAGTAGGTATACCATTGTGCTCTGGAAGACACTGTGGTGACTTTAGGCATCTTGCAGATTTCGGGTTCACACAATGCAATCCCTATTGAAAAAACAATAGCAGCTAAAAAAATACTAGTGGCTGGTGGTAAGATCCCTTTTAGCTCATTCTGATCAAACTCTTTTCACAGATACCTCCATCTTGGCCAGAAATTGTGAGAAAGAATTTGTTGAATACTATGAAAGAATTTCATAGTAATTCAGAATTACATGTCGTGGCCATTGTGTTAGTGCACTTTGCAATTTATATGACAGAAAACCCAAAGCCCAAATCTCTCTGTGTATGTTTCATTGAAAATTTATTTCAATTTTTTTGCATTCTTTATGTCATAAACTTGGATATTCCCTTTTTAAAAATAAACCTTTCTTTGTTTTTTTTTTTTTTTGTTTTTTTTTTTTTGTGTGTGTGTGTCAGGGTCTGAATATATGATTCCCTTTAGAGCAATTAGACATAAATTTGTTTTGCTTTAAATTGCCTCTTTTAAAATAAGAATTGGAGTCCAATCCTTGTTTCGAGTGAAATTCCCTGTGAAATTTAACGTTATCAATATTTAATTCTCACATTATTAAACAAAATTAAAATTCTGGTTGTCTTGGAATAGCAGGATTGGATCTGTATGGTGCATGTATGTTTTAATAAGCACTTTATCAATATTTTAGGTAAAGACCATTTGCATCAAGTGATTCTCACTTCCTGTCCTGAACTGCACAGCTGTGTTGTGCTGTGTTAGATCCTGTACCATAGCTGATAAAATACCAATGACATGTAGAAAAACTGAAAGACTTATTTTTGTCTTTGTGACTGTAATTTGTTGTATTTGTAAAGAGATTGTAAGTAGGAGCTACTTGCATTTATTTCACTATTGTCTTCATTTGACACATTTAAATCTTTAAATAGAATTTCCAGTGAGCATATCCTTTAGTGGTTAATCTACTTAGTTCATAAAGTGAATTAGCTACATTACCAAAATCTCAGTGAAAAATTCATAAAATATCAATAATTTATTAAATATGCACATTATAAAATGATAAGACAAGAAAAATATCATCAGTTGTTAAAGGAAAAATAAATCGAAAAGACCAAAATTTAAGACACTGTACTGGTTATACTACAGCTCATCAGTTGAACTCTTAAAGCCCAGGATGTCCTAAATAGGATTTAAATAAAATAATCTATGTTATATGCAATTCTGAACATGTTTTTACTGATATAAAAAAAAAAAACACAAATAGCTTCACAAACTATTTACTCATCTTGGTTGAATGAAGTGTCGTCTCCTATGGGATTTATGTCTTATTGTTCATTGTCAGCTCTACTTGAAATTTCCTAGGACACTTGCAGTTGGGTATCTGACGTCTGCTAAATTAGAACTGTTACTACTTTTGTCATCAGAACACTGAAAGAGACTTGTGGATCTCTTTCTCACCCTGTTTTCACAAATATTTTAAGAGCTTCATAAAGCTTCTGTTTCTCTGTCAGACTGATTTAGACTGTTCAAGATGTTCAAAAGTCGATGGCAAACCCTAATAGAAGCCAAGATAAACTATTTGCTTGTATTAATGATATTTTAGGAAAAAAACCCAAACTATCTAAAAATACGAAAGTAATGCAGACTATTTTTTTCTTCATTTTCTATTGAATTTTGTACTGACTTTCTGTTTAGGATATAGTTTTTCTTGTGTTTTCTTTTCTGTAATGAAACCTAATTCTTGCTGTTGCATTTCTCTTAGCACAGGGATAAAATGAGTATGCAAAACGTTGTCCTTATTAAAGGACTTTCAATCACTTTACTGAATCTGACCTGAACTGACTTTTGACCTCTGTTTGCATACATGACCCAATCAGACTGTCCAATGTAAGAGATGTGAAATTGTATTACTGGAGATGTGAGGAACATTAATGAAAAAAAAATAGATGTGAACTTCACAGAGATCTTAGTGATTCTAGGTCTTCCACACAGCCTGGTAGTAAACCATAAGTGATTGTTTTTGGTGGCACATATCTACCATGTGTGGATCCTAAGCATATAACGAAAACATTTCAAAACGTTTAAAGAATTATTTCTTTCCTATTACTCTGCTTGTTTGCTTCACAAACATTAGCCATGCACCCTTCCTTCAGCTATTCTCTAACTGTGGATGACTATGAATCTACTGGGAATCCTGCAGGCTGACATACAGCCTGTTTAAATTGTCCTTCTTTGCTGTACCATTGGTGGTGATTGAGAAGCTCTACTGGACTTATCTGAGTTCACTGGAAGGAATCTTATGGCTTTTCATATCTTTTAAATCATACTTGTAAAAGTTTTGGAAGCAAAGAAATACCATTAGATCAAAATGTTCTGTACCAAATCAGCATTTGCTGGCTTTTGTTTGCTGCATAATCAAAGTTGTGATTGATATATATCTTAACCCTCCTTCTTTAGAATTTTCTATCTTCTGTTATATATTAAATGTGTTCAAAGGAAAAAAAAAAATCACATGTGTTTTTTGAACCACTGACTTTGATAACAGTTTTTTTACTTACAAGCTGTTGTTTAGCATCTGTTGTGGGAAAGAACACATACACATTCCTAGATATATTTCATGGCCCAAAGATTTTAAGATACAAGAAAGAGTGACTGTACTCATATTAATTTTTCTCTCGTAATGCAAATTAGGAATGATGTGTGCTGGCCAGAGCTGAACAAATAATCAGCAAACCCCAGTGTATTCAGATAATTCTGTCTCTTCCCATTTCCTATCATTCTTGGCCATATGATGTTTTTTTGTGAAATAAATTAGTTATTCTGAATTATTTATTACAGACCACATTAAGCAGATTTTTACCTTCATGCTGCAAGATGCATGCACATGTGTTTGGGTGCAGAAGCTGTAAACTGTACAGGAAGGCAGCCAGGCTTTACAGCAACTTTGTCATTAATACTTGTTTTATAATAACAGCTCTACCCAGGCTTAGATACTGCCACAAAGCATCTAAAAATATCCACACACCCCAAAAACCCAAACCCCACAAACAGGGGCAGAAATTGCAGACGCAAGATAAAATTCTTAAAAATCCTGGGCAGATTTAGGTGAACAAGGGCATTGATGACAGGAGGACGTAAGCATGGTGATGTTTAAGTCAGGCATCAAAAAGCGCTGAAGAAAATACAAAAATTTAAAAACTCTCTTCTC
>VWYK01033305.1:40881-57965 GCA_013399775.1 Semnornis frantzii | reverse complement strand
TATTTGAGACTTCACAGCTTTTTTTTTTTTTTTCCTCCCTTGCACACCCATTATCTATAGCAATTTGTGTGTATCTAGTATCTAACTTTTGTCCCAATGCCTGTAACCAAACGCGTATGTATTGCAATGGGTCACTCTGTGGCAAGATAATATAGAAAAGAAGCTTTCCTAAGTTATGGGGAGTTCGATTTCCCTTCACAACCATTTAAGTCTCTCACCCAAACTGCCTCCAGCTGACTCTGTTGTTTCTATTTACTCTGCAGTCTCTGTATGTGCAATATAAGTTTTTCTGGTTTTCTGGAGATGTATTGCTGCTCTCAAGTATATGTAGTAGGAAATCTTAGAAGTGTATCTGAGACACTGAATTCTTAGCGTCACTGAATTTCTGAAGTACATGTCCTGACTCTTGTAGGTCCACAATGGACAACCGGACATTGCTCTCACTCCTAATGAAGCTGTGTGAGCAGTGGCCACCAAAATTGCCCTTGTAAAGGGAATTTAGGCTTGTGGTTCTATGCAAGAGCAGACGCTGTTTCAGCATTAGTCTCTGATTTCCTTGTGTTCTTCATATGCCTGGCAGCATCTGGTTTCCTCATGTGCTCTCCATGACTGGCAACACTTCTGGGATGTCTTCTTTTTGCAGATGATGGGATCCCACTCTGCTGTGGATGATAAGTGTGGATCACTGGCTTGAAGTTATGCTTAGGATTTTACACTGGCACAGTGAACTATATGATCTTCTTACAGAGTGAATATCAATTTCTGCAAAACTGTTGCACTGATGCCAAGACCTTTGCTAGTCAAGCACTTAGATTCAGGGAGTTGAGTGAGAAGGCTGCCACTCACTAGTATTCACTTAAGGCTTAGAATTTCCACTTAGAGTTGCATCTAATGCAACCTAGATCTTCTGTGTTGTACTTCTAACTCGGGTCCTCATGGGTGTGCTTTTTCGTCTTTCTACCTTGATCCATTTGTGCAGCTGAGAGGAAGAGAGTATTGACTCTCACCTGCACCTCAGTCATATAGTTTTGTGGACACAGGCCTGTAACAGCCAGCCTTAACTTAACATCTCTTGCCATATTGAGAAATACTTAAGTTTTGAACTAGCTGCGGTGTTTTGCAGCCATGCAGTGGTGAGAGGCTTTGCCGTGTATGTCACAGTTGTGTGCAAGTGGAGCGAACGCTCCTGTTTAGGAGTATGTTCTTGACCTTTTGCTCTTGCTGTTTTTCAGCAACGATCTACTGTTGCTTCAATGATGCACAGACAGGAGACTGTGGAATGCTTGAGAAAGTTCAATGCCAGAAGGAAACTAAAGGTAAGTATGTTAATTTGGCTTAAATTTTAAATGCCTGAATTTGTGATTAATACTTTTTGGCAACACTATTTGTTCTTATTTTTAGCTCACTAATTTTACCTTTTGTGGTTCTCCAGTACAGGGGGCTAAAGTACTGTGGAGGATAGTTTCTTTCTCTAGAGCTGTAAGTTTCCCAGGAGTCTTCTGTGACATAATCACCACTATTTTCTTCAAGAGAGTTGAAGTAGAGCAACTAATTCTTAAATCCTGGGGCTTTTAGCTTTCATCACTCTTGTCTCCCAGAAACAGCATATCAGTTGCTTGTAGACAGAGGAAAACCTCTAGTTGGTGCATGAAGCAGCTATCTGCTAGCTGAAAGCTAAGGCTATGACTATAATGATTCTCTTGTGTCTAAGCATAATTTTTAGTACCAGTTTAGATTTTCTAAGCTATCTTGCTTGACCTCTAGCAGCCACTCTAGAAGGGCAGGACTTCAAGTGGTCCCATGGCAGGCTCAGCATCCACATGTGGGAATCCGAGATACCCTAGGACTTACTAGGGTAGCATTAGAATACCTCTACTTTGATACCTAATGTACTGATGCACAAGCCAGCCCAGCCCCTTCCCGAGGTGAGTAACACTGTCTGTTAACCCTGCGTTCTCTTTCTCACAGGGTGCAATCCTCACAACGATGCTTGTATCTCGGAATTTTTCGGGTAAGTTCTTGCTGTCCCAAATTCTTCCTTGGTTTTGTTTTGTGTGAGTGTTTTGGGGTTGAGTAGAGGGGAGGAAACATTCTTACAGTTCATCATCATGTAATGGTGGTTGTTTGGCCTGGCTAGTGACAAGTGTGATATAGGAAATTATTAGTTCAGGGGGAAGTACATGGTGCTGTAGTCTGGTACAAAACAAATTAAGTCAGCTGCTACAGTTCTCTCATATTTTATCAATTATTTTTGGGAAATTATAGCTGGCACTTGTTAGCTTTCTCATCTGAAAGCAGAAGTCAAGAACTCTTACTAAGTAGCTCCTTTAGACCTGAGGCAGGGACACAGGGCAAGTAAAAATATTGGTGAGGATTTAGGGACAGGAGCTACTTGGGTATTGTATTACTCTGACTCATCAAAAAATGGGTCTGAAGTATTTAGCTATTAGACTTTTCCTTCTTGGCGTCTCAGAAATGGTTTTCATCCTTTCAAGCTTAATAACTGGTAGTGTGGCTTCCACCCAACTGCATTACATAGTGCACTTACTGAAAATGCAAATCTCAACATGCAAATCATTGCTTTTTGGAAGATGATTGTCTTGGCTCAGCACATCTAGGTGATGCAGTCTTATCTGTGCTCATTTCCATTAGGCTGGAAAACTACTCTTTGCAAGTGCTTTTGATTCATTGGATTGTTTGCTTTCTTTGCCATTTTTCTTTCTCTTTTTAAAAGAGCAATCATTGAATGCATCAGCCAGATTTTTATTGCACCTGACTACAGATACTTTCAAGCGGGAGTCTGCTGTATGATTTATAAGTGATGATGAATGGAATGGAAGTATATTAATTTCATGTGGCCAGTTACTGATGGTGGATATTTACTTTGAGTGACGTTACATTAAACTTCTAATTGGAATGAAAACCTCTATGAAATAATCATCCCAGTATTCAAAGTTCACATTCATATTTTTTGTGATATCAAGGTGGTGTTTTTATCCTTATCTATTGTGATTTTAAAAATAATTATTGAAGCATGTGAAATCACGCTTCAATTAAGAGACCACTCCCCAGCAACTTCAGAATTCTTTTCCCTTGGTTTTTTTTGCTTTCTGATGAACCCATACCAATATGCCAGGACTACTGGCTGCAGCAGTTTCTCCTTACTGCATTTCTAATAGCTTGGCCTTAAAGGGACAGAATAACTTTCTCTATTCACCTGTTCCAGGATTGTGTTATTGCAGGGCTTAAAAATTATGTGTTGTTTTCTGAGAATGATTCTGCAATAGCAGTTTGAGGAGCTATGGCACAATGACTGGGCTTCTGCGGGACCGTACAAAACTTAATAATTTCTCAGGCTTTCTGCTGGTGTGAACTGTTTTGGATCTATTCACACAGGTAGTTTTTATTTTATTTAATTGGTATTTTGAAATAGTTGAAGATTTATTTTTTTTTTAAAATAGCAGTTTTAGATTAGATTTTAGTCTGCAAATGTTGTCACTTCTAATGAAGCTGCAGAAGTACTTGGGTAAGAAAATCTCCTGTAACCAAGATTTTGAGTTCATGGAATGCCTAGAGAAGAGTTCTCCTTAATGGTGTGTGACCATTATGTATACATCCATTTATTCCCTGAGCTAGTATTGAAGAGGAAAAGGCTTGTTCTGCTCATTTTTCTGTCTCAAGGGCTAAAGCTGCTGGATCTGCTTCAGTTAGCAGCTGAAGAAAAGGAAATCCTAGGTGGCCCATAGTGAGCACAGAGTTCTCAGTATTACTGAGTTCTGCTTTGAATATAAGCTGTGATCCCAGGTAATATTGGCTCTGAAATACTGTCCAGAAAGAAATGTTGCAAATTAGATGCAAAGCATTTGTAACCTCTGTGCATAGTAGTGGTTTCTAATATTCTGATATGTTTTGAAAGCAGAGAGGTCAGGTACTCTTTGTTTTCTGCACAGGACTATGCGTAATATGAGCTTGACTTTTTATTAGTAGTATTTGATGTACTTAGGTTTTTTAAATGGGTGCAGCTGACATACATCAGTCTGCTGGATTTGAAGAACAAGGGTGTGCTAAATGTAATTGAAAGATCTGTCTGAGAATGTCCTGGTTTGAGCTGGGACAGAAGGTATTTTACCCCGAAGGAGTAAATAAACACTCCCGCACAGAATTAGAGGTTAAATAGTATTTCTCTTTACATAAGTAAACAAAACACAAAAGATACCAAGGTAGAAGCATATATGTACATTCAAAATCAACCCTGGCCTGGCTGCAGCCCTGACTAAGCCCCAGAACAGGTCTCCAATAGGCCTCAGTTAGGCCTCAACTAGCCAACCCTCTTCCCTCAACACCAGGCCACTATTAGCCCACACTGTGCTCCCCTAGCATAGGCCCAGTAGGCATCAGCTCTTGCCAGAGCAAGAAATAGCTTCCCAGCCAGGCTACTCCCACACCAACCAAAGCAACAACAACAACCACACACTCAGAGAGACTGCACAGTCTGCTCCTTATGCAGGGAGATACAGGAAAAGGAAATAGGATAACATCCTGTGCCACCCCCTCTGGGACTGGCATGGTTATACCATTAACCCTAAACCTACAACAGGGAACTTTGGATAGAGCTGAGGCTTTTGCTATTGTGATAGATCAGCTAACTGTGCTTGAAGAGTTCTGAAATAGTACTTGTTTCTTTCCCTAAAGACCTTAAGGAGTTTTTGTTTTCTTTAATTTTGTTGACACTGTCTTGTGGGTCTCTTACAAGCCCCACTTCCAGCAGACAGGCAACTAGATTTACAAAGAGAAAAGCTTCTTCCCACCTGGCAATGAGATCTTGTAAAAGCTTCTTCACAGGTGTTTTCAACCAAGAGGAAAATGAAGGCTCACGTGACTGTGGTATCGATTAATTAAGCATGATAGTACTATCTGCAGGAAATAAGAGAAGCCCTCTTTAATCCTATTGCCATTACTATCTCCTGTGCCACACTTCTTGTAATCTGGAGTTCCTTCATTTGACAGTATACTTTCAGCTTGTCACAAATTATAAGGTTAAAGAGTCTGTAGTATTTCGCTCTCTCTCTTCCTATTTAGTAAACCCCTTCTTTTTTGCAAAGACTGAAATAAACCACCACCAACAAAAGTTTCTTGTCGTTTTTATCTCTTGCTTGCTAAGTGCATTTTGCTCCAGGTCAGTTCCTAAAAGATAGTGTGTGGTTCTTTCCCCAGTTATGGTATATTAAAAAATTTAATATTAGCTGTTTGTGATTCTTTTGAAAAGATTGTCTTAGATCAGCTGTAGGTTATTTGTTAAAGACAGATTAAGTTGTACTCCTTTCAGCAGAAGTCAGGAAACTGGGACCTGGTTATAATAAAGGGTTTGTAGCTTTTGTCCTTGCTCTGGTAAGTACTCAGCTGCAAGACAGAGCATTGCAACCTAAACTTCACTATGGCATATTTAGAGTCACACTTGAGAATACACTGAGTGATTTGACTGCTCACTTGTGGCTTTTCATATTCAGATGGTGCAAGAAAACACTGATCTAATCTGCACTCACATACAGAATATAGAAATAGTTAGTTGATTAGATCATATGCAAGAAACTCCTGAATCACCTTCTGAGAAGTGCAAATTTATTACTAGGAGAAAGTTGGAAAGCTTTTCAGAAGTTCCTGTTACAGCATTTAAGGGTTCCTGGACTCATTTATATAGAGGCCCATAAGTAGGCTTGCTACAAAATGAGTGAAATGATGGACAGGATTGCTTTTCATCTTAGAAATAGCCATCTTCAGAAGGAGCTTTTTTTTTCTTGGGAATCGTCACTTCTTGCTGTCTTGGTCCAGAGGAGGAGAGAGACGATTCATTTCAAAACATTCCTGTGTGTGAAATTAAGGCACAAACAAGGCCAAATATCAAAAGCAAGGCTATTTATTCAAGAATAAAGTGAACAAAACACAGGAAGAGAGAAAGAGTGAGAGAGAGAGAAAGAAAATGAAGAAGGAGAGGGAGAGAAGGAAGGAATTATATTACCATCTGTAAAGGTGCTTTTCTGTTTTCAGCATGTGGTGTTTTCAGTGGACTTCTTCCCTCCTTTGCAGGAGTTCTTCTTTTCTTCTCTAAGGAGGCATTGCTTGGAGCTTTGTTATACAGTTTTTTTTAACTGCATCTTCCTCCTGGCCTCTCACTCTGAGTATGCATATGTGTTCAGGTGTTGCTTCCAGGGAGTTTTCTGCCTGCAGGAGTCCTATGCCTCCACCCGTTCACGTCCACCCTGGGCTTATGGGCCACAGGTGCATATTCTTTGTTGCATGTTCCAAGGGTGTCTGTCTACTACCCCCTTGGCAACTACTGTCTTGCTGAGCAGATCTTACCTTTTGTTGAAACGCATCTTAGTTCTTGATACAATCACAAGGTGATTTGCTTCCAGGACTCAATTCCCACAGTTGCTCAAGTCAGTTTTGTAAGGGAGCTATTATGGCAGCTTGTGACCATAGCTGGAATTCATTACATGGCCTCACACCCTTGTTAACTCTCCAACTAGATAGTTGAGATTGAGTGAGGCTGAAGGAAGATCCAGGAAGCAGAGTGCTTTAAGTAAGTAAAGAAGGGCTGAAAATGCCTGTGCATGTTTGGTGTAACCTATACAGAGTTGGTTTTGAACTGACTGAAGAGCAAAACGGAAAAAATAGAAGTATTAAAGTGGCACTGAAGAATTTCAGTATCCTGTTATACCTGTCTTCCAGAACTGCTTGTGAAACTGATTTTTTGCTATTTTGTGTGTGTATATGTGCATATATATATATATAAAATCAGACTGGAATGTTAATTCTTCCCTTTAGTCAAAGTGAAGTTAAGATTGAGAATTAAAAGTTTAACTTCAAAGTTTCTGCTGTGTTGTGCTAGTTATGTAGATGTCTGTTCAGGATCAGAAATTTGTGTCACTTGACTCATGTGAACATTAACCTCCTGGTGTCAGTTCAGTGATGAAAATACAGAGGAAAATTTATCAAGAGTTTCCAGAGAGCTTTGAATAAATGCATATGAGATCACTGGGAACCATATTTCCTAAGCAGAACATGAGGTCACATTTAAGGAGAATTTTTTTTTTTTAAAGTGATGTCTCTGTATCTACTAAACTGGTTGCTCTACCATCTTCTAAATTGCTAACATAAGGGAAATTTTCTTTGAGGGTGACCCCTTGCTATTCCGTGATTTGTGTGACAGAGCACTGAAATATACTGGCCCAAGAGGTTGTGGAATCCTCCTCGTAGGAGACTTTCAAAACTTGCGAGGCCACGGTCCTGTGCAACCTGACCTAGGCAAACCTGCTTTAGCAGGCAGGTTAGACTAGATGATCCCCAGAGGTCCTTCCAATTCTTTATATTCTGTGATTATGCTTAAGTTGGGAGTTTCAGGGAATGCTGCTCAACTACTACAATGTGGACCTGCTGAAGTAGTGTACTTCAGTAAGTAAACTTCCGTTTTGAAGCTTCCCAGGATCACATGGATTTCATTGCTGCAATTAATTTTTTTTCACTATGGCCTGAAAGTCTAATTTATCATCAAAAGTGGACTTAAATTATTGTAATATTTCCCTTTATACTTCTCTACCTAACATTCAGAGGCATTTGCAGAGTTTGGGGTTTTTTTTGGGTGGTCTTTGTCCTTCACCCCTTCATTTTTTCATTTGTTGGGAAATGGAGTTTTTGTAATACTACAAGAAAGGTGCTCTCACATTTTTAGTGACTCTTGGATTTGGACCAGACTGGGACATTCAGGCTTGAAAGTCTAAAATGGCTATTCAGACTGTTTCAACCTTTTCTATAGAGTTCTACTTCTATTTGCATGTGTACATAGCACAGAATACATCCAGTTGGAAGAGACTTCAAAGATCGTCCAGTTCAACCCTCGACCCAGCACTGAAGGGTTATCACTAACCCATATCCCTAAGCTCCAGAGACTCCACCACTGCCCTGGGCAGACAATTCCAACATTTGATAACCTTTTAAGTGAAGAAATATTTCCTAATATCCAGCCTAAACCTCCCCTGGTGCAGCTTGAAACTGGCATACCTGCAAAGAGACTGTTTTTCAGAGTGTGAGATTCCTGTGTTGGCTAGAAGATGTTTGAAAACATTAATTGAAATGTCACAAACCATCAGACTGGCTCCTCGTGGGTTTTTTTGTTTTGTTTTGGTTTGGTTGTGTGGGGTTTTTTTTTTGTTTGTTTTTTTTTTGGTGTTGGGGTTTTTTTTTTTTTTTTGTTGGTTTCGGGTTTGGTTTGGTTTGGTTTGGTTTTTTTTTTTTTTCCTCTTGCCTACACAGTAGATTATAGTTAATTAAACCTCTGCTCACNTTCTGGGGCTAGCAGGGCTGTAAAAAGCAGAGGGGAAATCACCTGGCTTCCACACAATTCCTCCATTATTCACTAGTGGGAAAACTGGGAGCTCTGTAGCTTATGCCAGACAACATACAGGTTGTGTATTTCAGGCTTTAAAATACAGAGCTAATCCTTATGTGAAAACCACTGGGGCACATGTGGGAGATGGGTTTGCATCTTCAAACACTACCTACTGTTGATATTTTCCCCAAGCTTTGGAAGTGTGTGCATAGTGGTAGACCTTGGCTGTGCCTGATGACATGAACTGGGTAGGAAAGAAGGCACCTGCTATGTCTAGACATTCCATTGATCCAGATCACATAAAGGCTTGCATAATAGGTTGGGGGTTTTACCTGCTGTTCCGCCTGGCTCTACCCTGCTGTCTCTGCTTTGAAAAAGTATTTTGAAAAGATGGACTGCTTTTTATGACCGTTTGTTTATCCTCTAGCAGTTCTTTGAACAGAATAACTCTAGTCTTGCTAAGGAAAAGAAGCCTTCAAGGAAGGCTTTTCATTGAGGGTGGAAATGTTAAATGTTCCTTGTCTATTGCTCAGATACATTTCTGGAACGTGGTGTCATTTAGGAGGCAGATGGAATTAAGAGCAGAATTATAATTAAACTTTTCAGAAAAAAAAGAATCCACATTATAAATTCTGCTAGGAAGTTACCCCATGTAAACAGGACATCTTTGTATTGGCATCTCGCTTAGCACATAGTGTTCCTGTGCAATTGGTATTGCAGCAAGTTCCTGTAGCAAGTCACTGGACAATTTAAGAGGAGGGAGACTGCTGAGACAGAAACAAGGGTAAGGGTAGAGAACAGAAGACAATAACTCCCCTCTGTTCTATGAAATTACTCTGCCATGTTTAAATGGCTGCTGCTAGAGTAAATTCTGCCTGAATAGCTATTGTGGCAGAGAGTTAAATGTCGATCTTTGCTCTGCCTTGTCCTTAATAAATAGATGCTCTTGAAGTTACATTACATTCATGCACATTGTTTATAATGGTAGCCAGAGCTGCCTCTTTGTGGCTACTGTCAGATGACTGTCAGCTTGTGGTAAGCCTCAGAAGTGACATTGAGAATTAGTTCATCTGACTTTCTTTGAACTGAGAATATGAGGATGACAAGCAGCAGCTCTCTATGTCACTAGGAATTCTGCATTGGCATGATGTTATTTTAATAATCAGGTCTTAGCAAAGTCCAAAATTTTTCATTGTATAAGTGCTTGTGTTTAGAAGACAGAACTTGACTCATTTGTTATACTGACATCATGAGTTAATCGGACATAATAAAAGCAGCTTCAGTGTTGTCCCTGCATACTAAAAAAATACTCTCTGGGAGCTTAACTGAGACTTGACAGCTGGGGTCAGGGCAAACTTGAGGCAGGCTGAGAGGGATGTACTGTCCGTGGCTGTTTGGAATGGGTTTTCCTGTCCATCTCAGAAATTCCCTTTTCCACTGCCCACCTTGGCTCTGGTACATCCAGAGTGTCTAGTGCTTGTGGCTGATCAGTTCAGCATCAGTGATTCGTGTTTCTGCCAGGATTGTGATCCAGAACCTAGGCTGTTCCCTGTGGATGCCAAAACTCAGAAATACGAGCAGCGGAAGGAGTGTACAGAGTGTGTGCAGGAGAGGGCTATCGTTTCTCTTCGGAGATTAACCGGAGGGTGTCTAGTTAAAGCCAGGAACAGAACTGTGCTTTTAAGGTACTGAGTTAGCTGCCCATGCCTTTTTCTTGGTTCGCTATAGAGAAGCTCTTAACTCCATGGGGTAGAGGGAATTTAATCTCTTGAATATGTAGAGGAAGCAGGAAGTATTTCATGCCTGGAAAACTGCTGAGCATGGATACAATACCATTTCCTGATAAGTAAAGAATCTGCCTTCATGTGTCCTTGAATTTTCCCCCTCCTGCTGTCTCTCTGCTAAGGCGTGTGTTCAGAAGCGCTACTTGGTTTCCAAAATTATTCTCATTACAAGAAGTCTTACGTCTTGCTTGCTGCAGACGTTCCTCTTGTATCTCCTTTAATTTCTGTCTCATAACATGTACGTGTGGGTAAATCTGCATGTCTCACTTTAGTCTAAGATGTCTGCAGTCATCTTTGCTTATGAATGCATTTCATGGGGTCTCCACTTATCTTTACAAACCACAGCATGATGTGTGAACTAAATATGCCACAGAGTGAGTTTCTGCTTGTAATGGTGGGATGCTGACAGGCCTGCAAGAGTGTGCCATGTAGAGGTACAAGCTAGACAGGCAGCTCCACTGGGGAGCACATAGCACTGGGCTGCATAGAGGATTTATTGGGTGAATTTGCCTTAATACTGTATAATGTGATTTTAGGTATTGTCTGTCTGCAGACAAGTGTGAGATTCTGGGGAAACTGCAGCAAATGTGGGAAATCATGCTTCCCAGCTTGTGTCTAGGTTATTCCCAGGACGTATGGCAGTGCTGTTATGCTTCTCGATATTTTGGTGTGTTTTTCTTCACTTCAAGGATGTCCCATTTGTGCTATCTGAATTGCAGAATCCTTTACTCCTCCTGAAGTGTTTTAAGGCTGTAACAGTTTCTTGATTTCAATGGTTGTTGTGTGAGATGCCTTGATGTATGTGTGGTATAAACACTGGACCCCTTTTGACTCCATGGTCACCTTGTTCTCCTCACTTGCATATGGAATCAAGCTAGTCTTCATCATGCTGTGAAGGTGGCAAGAACTTACTTGTTACATGCAGTCTTTAGGTGCTTTAGTATGCATACACTCAGCAAAGAAACTGTTGCATGACAGATGAGTTGCTTGGGTTACTTTGTCTGTCCTCCCTCATGCACATACATTAGAGCATTTTATTTTGAAATGGCACATTCAGAAAACCTCTCCATGAGGTTCTTCCAGTCTCCTTGATGTTTTTTAAGAGCAGGAATGAAGGCAGAATCCTGATGTGGCTTTATACTTGCTTAGGAAGTATAATTAGGAAGACCAATTCAGAGATTTTCATGAACTTCTAATACACCTCTTTACTGTGAGAAGACACTATAGGTATTTGCTCCATCTCAACTAATACTGTCTAACTAATGCATATCCATAGGGAAGGCAAGAGAGAAAATGTTGTTTGGCATAAAATCTGAACAGTCGATTGTATATTGCAAAACCCACTTTTGTCTCATTTTACTGCTCTTAGAGAGACTGAGCACTCTGTGTGCACAGCGGTCAACTTGTTTTGGAGAATGAAGTATTTAAACAGTTGTGCAAGCACTTTCTTAGGACTTGTCTTTTCTCTAAGCCCCATCTTTGTTGGACCTAATATCCAGGTCAAGTACCCAGACCCATATGCTTCCCATCAGCTGCTTAGGAGAGGCTTATTGGTCCAATGGGTCTCTGGCATGCTGTTTACAGAAATTGAAATGACTGTGAATACCTTCTTTACGTGTAAGCAGGTGATGTTTTATATCTGTTGAGGTTGTACATGGAGTCTTATTGTTAGAAGTCATCAATATATCTCTTTCCTGTAAAAGATGAAGCAACTCCTTCATCAGACCCAAGTGTGCCTTTTGCCAGGCATCTGTTGCAGGCTCCCTGTCTGTGCTTATCATGCTCTTACTTTTATTGCTAGTGCCATTTGTTCAAATTGAGCACAGCAGAGCATCTTTGTCTTTCAGCGATGAAATTCAGCCTAGTTCTGTCTCTCTTCTTTTCTTTTTCTTTTTTAATTTGAACAGTTATCAGATACTGTCTTTTGTACTTCTCCAGTCTCTTGCTTTCAGCTATCCAGATGTTTCCCCAGAGTAGCTGAATAGCAATAATTAGGAGGCCTCTGCCTTATCAGAGTCCCCTTTATAAGTGAAGTCTGTTATGTGAATGGCTGCACTTGAGGGTAAAGCCTTTATCCTGTTGTAAAGATCTGGCAGATTTCTTTAGCTTTCCCCCCAGTAACTTCTGGATGAGGTCACAGCGTGTGAGTAGAAGATTGAAATAGAGGAACTCTAAAGTCTTATTTCAGACTTGGTCTTTCTGACATGGTGAAAGTGGGAGCATTTTTGCCTAAATAGGTGAACAATAGATAGTATGGGTGACCTTCTGCTATCAGGATGAGTTTACTCAGCCTGTTTTCCAAGTCTCTTAGTGTTGAGAGGAAATAGCAGAATGGTTGTCCTTCTGAAGTCTTGCATGGTTCTGGGAGATGTGGAAAGAGAAGGAGTAGTCTTGAAACGAAAATCTGACCTAATTCTGCTTCTCTCCACAGCTGCCAAAAGTCTGCTGAACAAGAAATCAGATGGAGTGAAGGTAAGTTCTTGCTTTCCCATTTCACTGTCTCTCTCAGCATCTGAACAGAAGGCCCATCCCCTTCTAGGGTAAAAACACATCCCTGCCTTGTGACTGGGATCGTTATGTTCAGTCTATCATTATGGAGCCCTGGGTGGGATCTTATTGTTTCTTACATGCACCTTACACATCACATAACTAGCTATGTGCACTATTGTACAGCAAGATTTCTTTCCCCCCTTTCTCTGAAGCACGAAGAACTGGTCAATGCTGTGGATTAGAAGGACCAAACACTTGCCGAAGTGTGACATGTGCCTCTGGGTAGTCTGTTCTGTTCAGTGCAGAACACTTTTGGGTATCAAAATTCCACAGAGCAATTGACAGAGATTGATAATACCTATCAGACTTCATGGAGATCTCTTTGTCTGCCCCCTGGTCAGAAGCTGGGAAGAAGGATGGAGACCTGTAGATGTTCACGTTTGGACAGAGTGGAAACTAAGTCTAATAAGAGTTTGGTCCATGTCCCTGAGGGCCTGGCACTCTCCTGTTCCCTTCTAAGGGGATTTTTTTTTTTTTTTTCTTTTCCTCCTCCCCATCTCAAGTTCCTTCTTTGTGTGCACAGATTAGTTCTGGGAGTCAGACCATTTTCAAGGCTGTATGTTGTTGCAGACAGTAGCCCATCACTATCTGGTACTAGAGTAGAGACAGTTTTAGACTAGTGCACTGTCTTCCCCTGCCTGTTTTGAAGGATAATTGCCTTCCACATGGGAAAGGCAATCTGTTTGGCAGTTTGGTTTATTTGCTTGCATTTCCATTTGAAGTCCAAACCTTTCTCTAGAGCCATTAGGTGGAATAGTTCTTCTGGTTTTGCACTGCGGAAACCAGACTGGGCACTGACATGCCCATTGCAGGACCAGCACACTTGTTCTATCCTGCTCCCTTAGCCCTTTTCTGTTTTGAGGATACTGTTTCCAGAGGGATCACAATACAAGGACATTGCTGGAAAAGAGGTCTTTCCAGAGCAGTTGTGTTTATTGTAGGGATTGTTGTAGTATAACCCGTGTTCTTCCAGTTCTGCTGCATTCTGTCCTAATGACACTCAAGCCTGGGGGGTAGGGAGGTTTGGGGGGTGGTTTGACCAAAATCCTAGGTGGGATAATCATCCTAGGATGCTTATCTTTGAAATGTACCTGCAAGAGTGAGCTTTTGTGCCTTTGCACCTGCTTGCCTCTTGTAGAGACATGCATTGAACACGTGCACACTAGTGCAGCAAATGTGTTTGAGTCGTCACATCTGTTGATATGGAAAACATTACAGTAAAACCCCAGTGGAATCAGAGTGGATGATCCCAAGTGTTGTGAACTTAGAACCAGCAGACAATTTCTTCAGAATACAAATGTGGCAAGAGGAGGAGCAACTGGAAAAGCAGCAGTTAAAGTGTTTACATAGTTTTTGTTATCTGCCTGGAAGAAACTGACTTCCTTTTCATGATTCCTGATTTCCAACAGACTCTCAGAGAGTCCTGCAATTTGGGTCATAACCTTCCAGAAATGAGCAGATGATGTGCACACAAGATTTGAAGCACAGCTTCCGGGTCATGTAGTTACAAGGGGACCTGTATATTAGAGACTTCTAGCTCTACAGAAAGCTTATGGTGTTTGGTTCATTGTGAACACAGTGTCTTCCTCTGTGAAAAGGATAAAGCCGAATTTGCTTTTCTAGCTGATGTGACATATTCTTCAGCTTTTCACAGTATACGTTTTTCCTGATATGTAATTGAATACTTGTGATAAAGTGGAAGGTAGATTAGAGCATAGCATTCACTGTGTGCCCTCTAGGAAACTCTTCTGTACTTCTGCATGACATTGGAGACCTGCAGTCAAGACCCTCCTGCAAGTTCATTACTTCAAAGTGTTAAAGTAGTCTTGCTCTGCGGTGT
Organism: Semnornis frantzii; assembly: GCA_013399775.1. Lineage (NCBI taxonomy): Eukaryota > Metazoa > Chordata > Aves > Piciformes > Ramphastidae > Semnornis > Semnornis frantzii. Next base: position 43,405 of record VWYK01033305.1, on the reverse strand, counting down.
GAATCCTAGTGGTGTGTGTAAGGGGAATCAACCTGGTCTGAGAGCTCACCAAAGAGTTGTTTAAGCTTCCCATTTTTCCAAAATGGTACATATCTTCAGGTGTGGCCTTTGAATTCTCATTTCTGTAAGTTTTAAAACTCAGCAGTTGCATGTTTCTTCTCCACAATGTAGACGATTCTTCTTGACAGTGTAGATGTTTCTTCTCGACAATGTAGGCTTCTGAATGCATAGGTTACTTCCCCTAGTGCTAAGTTTAGACAAGATAGAGCGTAGCTGTTTTTGTGGTACATTCTTGAACACTTCTGTTGTAGGATTTCTGTGGCCACATACTTACTTCCCTGTTTGCCCCTGCTGTCTGCCTGTACAAAACTGTTCCCTATTAGTCATCCCATGAAAATGTAGCCTTTTGCTATTTCTATTTGCTTACTGGAGCAGTGCCGGCACATTTAAATCACCCGCGCGCCCGGCACCGCCCCTTCTGCGTCACTCTCTCGAGCGTGCACTTACGCCACGTATCTTGCCGCGCCTGCCGCTTCCCTGCCCCCTTCTGGGATTCTCCGTTCGGGAGAGCCCCAAGGTAAAGAGAGGGAAAAAAGAGGCTTCGAAGANAGGGGAAAAAAAAAGGGTTGAAAAAAAATTTAAAAAAACTTTTTTAAAAAAAAAAAAAAAAAAAAAAAGGGGGGGGCCGCGTTCCAGCGGAACTGTCCTCGGTACTGCTCTCTTCCCGAAACGGGGAAGAGTTGGTGACCTAGTGTGCAACCGTCTCTGCTGGTCATTGTCTGGTTGATGACCCCACCATTGTGATCAGCCTGCTTTTATTGCCTCCTTTTGCAGAAAATTTGTAGTTTTACCCTCACCGATTTTTCTTATCCTAGGTAGATCCGACAGCCAACTTGTGACAGTGACTGGTTAAGAAAATCCTGTATTTGAGAAGCCAGGAAGTGTTCCAAGCCAGGAAGTGTTCAAAGCCAGGTGGCATGGGACCTTGGGCAACCTTACTCTAGTGGCAAGTGTCTCTGCCCACAACAGGGGGTTTGAACTAGATCATCATTAAGGTCCTTTCCAAACCATTCTGTTATTTGATCTCGCATTATTTGCATAAAACTCTGGTTTTCTGTCCAGTGCAGCAGTGCAGAACATGCATACCATGACTGGAACACCAAATAGATTTTCAGCTTTGTGGTATCTTTTTTACTTCCACTTTCTATATAATCAGATACAGATTTACAACAAGCTTTGCATGACGTGTTTCTAACTGTAGTCTGCTGGTAACCACATGCCGTGTGGTTAGGCTGTTTCTCATGTTCCCTCCAAATAAGGAGACTCCTGGTTTGGTGATTTACTTTTTTGTTTGCTTGTTTCTTAAAACCCTAGTGGAAGTTTATTTCTGTAGAGATTTGAGAGAAAATGTGTTTCCGTTTCTTCACAAGCTTTGTCAAGCCAAGGTTGACTGTGCTCCATGAGTGCGATGCCACAGATATTCACATAGTAGATGAGAACAGAAATAACATTTCTTCAACAAACCTACAATTATACTAGTGTGAAAAATAATTACTTGAATCCCATTGAGGAAAAAAAAAAAAAAAACCATGTTGCCAGTTTTTCTTAATTTAGTTCTTATTCAAGTTAACCTTCCCTTCCTTTTAGCTAGCATTCAGAGTTACCTATGCTAGAATCCTGCATTATTTGACTAATACAGTAGGAATTTTTATTGTATAGTATTAGGTAAGTTTGAGGGAGACCTACATCTCTTTCTTATGCTGTTTTCCTAAGAACTCCATAAAAATGTGTGTTGGTGAATATTTGATGCAAGGTGCAGCATGTTGCTGATTTGGCATGAATGAGACAGGAATGCTATGATGTACATGAGCATCTGGTGTGAATTGTGTTCAGCTGATATGTTAGAAAAAACTCACATTTTTTGTTTCTGTAGGAATAGGCTTAAATTCTTTGCTAAAAGAAAACACACTAAAGTGATGGAAGTGAATGCATTTTAGAAGTGGGGAGGAAGCTCCCCCTCAGAAGGGGAGGACAGGAAGGAAATTTTTTTATTATTTATTTATTTTATTCCAGTAGAGATGTGTCCATGTTGGGGTTACTTTGATAAATTTCCACATGTATGACCCTCTTCTTTGACAAATTCCTTTCCAAAGTCTGGTTGAAGCATTCCTGGTTTTTATTTTTCACTGCTGCATCTATTTCAAGTACTAATTCTGCTAATTGGTAGATATTTCATCAGCTTGGCACTTGAGAACTTTTCCATTGTCTTAAATAATGAATGATTTAAACTACCTTGAATCTTAAATTGTCCCTGCTCACAAAACCTTTGGTAGTACTGCACTCACTTTCTTCAGGGAAAATTTGGATCCAAGCTGCTGGAGCAGCAACAAGGAAAGCCCAGGTTTTATCCCCAAGGAACATACTTTTCTAATGCCAAATCCAGAATGCGAGGCTAGAAGATACTGAGTGATGAATTGCAGAGCCATGTAACATGCCATGTATCTTGTGGCCACCCCTGTAGGTC
>VWYK01033305.1:10430-24897 GCA_013399775.1 Semnornis frantzii | reverse complement strand
GCTGCCGCAAACGGGGTTCGGTCGCCCCCCGCCGCCGGGGAAGAGAGCGGGGCTGTAAGCTCCTCCTGGTGTGCCGACGGCACCGCCGAAACCGCGGCTCTGTCGCCTGTGCCCTCCAGCGGCTCGCGTGCAGGCTCCTGCTGCTGGCTGCCCCTTGGGGCGCTCGAGGTAGGCAGCAGGACAGTGCCAGTCGCTGTCGGGCCGTGTGCCTGCCGCCTGTCTGTGCAGCTCCGAAGTGCAAGGCCCCAGGGATTCATCAGGAGAGGCAGGGGCGAATGCCTTCCCCCCCGTCCTTCGGAAGACATAAGTCGGGTCACCTGCGTGCTGGCTGTAGCTTGGGACATGTAGTAAAAGCATAAAGATGTGCAGTCTGATGGAATGGGCTTGTGTTGAACGACAGGGTTGGTGCTGCTGCATAGTGAAACTTGGGGAGGGGGTACAAATCTCTGAGATGAGTCAGGACTTGGTGACTGTGGTTGGCAGATTGCCTCACTCATTTCAAATGGAGTCTTTCCCATGGACTCCATCTTCTAGATACTGCACACATTGGTGTGTGCCTGCATGGGACTGAGGTCCAGCAGGTAACCCTGCTTTGTGCAAAAGCAATTTAATACAACTTAACTTGTAAGGACATTTTCCACAATAGACATAGTCCACTCTATGCTTTTGATCCGTGTCCTGTATACATCTTTCAATGTGCAGAAATGTGTACAGCCTGAGTGGCAAAGCCATTTCCCTTGCTATTGTGAGCAGGGGTCATGGAACACCTCAGAATGGGTGTGGTGTGGACAGTTTGTTGTGGGGAACCAAGTGAAGGGAATGCATATGTTTTGAACAATGCGGGTCCAAGTAACAGTATATGACTTGCCCCCATCTTCATTTGTTTTGAAGTCCAGTGTACTGTGTTGGGTTAATGGTAGTGCTGAATGCTGAATTGTGGTGTAGGGTTTGGATTGACAGAAGCTAACTGCCTGAGGAACAGAGTGCACACTAATATATAGCTAGGACATGTCCACCCAACCTGTCCATCCTGCTGCGGTGTCTTTCTAGCTTTTGGAAGTCATCCGTACATGTTCCAGTTGCTTCTTTGCAGCATTCATAATAGCTGAGGTATTGGTGATGGTGATAAGCAAGTTGTTTGGAGACGTTTTCTAACTGGCTTGGTTAGTGTATATGACTACTGGTGAAGGGTTTCCACATCTTAAAACTGCCAGACAAGTGCTTCACATGGGCAGGTTCATTGACATTCATTGGTCAGACTCCTGAGAAGCATCTCAGGCTGTTGTCATCCAGGAGACACTTCTGGTGCCCCAGACCTTTCTAGAAGAAAAATAATCGAAGTACATCTTTATTTCCTTTCACTCTGCATTTTGGGATCACCATTCCCCTTTCATACCACTGCCCCCCTACCCTCATGTGGATGGCTGTCGTTACTGCATACATTCAAAATGCAGGGAGCAGCATCCTATGAGATCTAGACTAATGGTGCTCCCCGGATTGCTTGTAGGAAGCATCCACTAGCCTCGTTCCCATTGAAGTCTTATGCACAGTTCAATTGCTCTTCCTTCTCATTGGCAGTGCGTAAACAAGAGATCATTAAGATAACAGAGCAGCTCATAGAAGCCATCAACAATGGAGACTTTGAGGCTTATACGTAAGTACAAATGTCTTCTGATGTGTTGTTCATCAGTTCGTGTGCAAGCAATGTTCTGATTCCTGGGTATGAGAAGCTGTCATGCACTCAGGGATGATAAAAAGTTTTATGCATTCTAGCCTCCACCTGTTAGGAGAAGGGATATAGGATAGGTCTCTAAATGAACATCAAGTAAAATTCAGGTATCAAACAGCAATAGAAGTGACAAAGGGAAGGAAGGTCCTGGCTTTGTAAGAAAAGTAGCAAGGAGGGCAGTCAGTTGGGCAAAAGAGAGTAAAAGAGAAATCAGAAACTAAGTGGCTTGGGTTTTGTGAAATGCCAGCTGACACCAACTCATTGTTGCAGGAGGATTGAGTCTTTCACAACTTACTCCTTGGAGTAGGGAAACGGTTAGGTGGACATGGGGTGTAAGTCAAATGACATATCAGCACTTCATTGTGTAAATAGCCCTTGGACACAAATGTGGACTGTAAGCCTGTGGTGCTTTGCTTTGCAGAAAAATCTGCGATCCTGGTTTGACCTCATTTGAACCTGAAGCACTGGGGAACCTGGTTGAAGGAATGGATTTCCATAAGTTTTACTTTGAGAACTGTGAGTAGGTAGATTTGGTAACACCAACAGCTTTCTCACTAATCTTACTTTATGCCACATTTGGCGGGGAGAGGGCTGGCAGTACTGAACTGATTGTGCATGGGTCATAATGCATTCATAAGAATCAGCATGCTTTTTCTCAAAAGCCTTCTTCAGCAACACTTTCAGTTCTAATACCCAGATCCCTCCAGTGTAGGCACACAGTTTGCCTGGTGCAAATATTTCATAAGCACATACTGCAGGAGCTTTAAAAGTCCAAGGCACTGGATTCCCAACTGATACAGAAATGGAAAAGATGAGCGTATTTTGATGCAAAGAATGTTGTATGTTTAGGGTAGACACACTAAATGGTCAGAAATAAAGATAGTCATGCATGAATCAGTCACACCTTCACTTTGAGTTTTTCATGGACCATTTCAGACCTCTAATACTTCATGAACCTGCTGTGTGCATACAAGGGTCACGTCATCAGCCTGAGGCGGGAAAGAGTTGGGAGAAATGCTTTCATTTATGCTAGTGGATTTGCTTTCCTTCTTGACTGTGTCCACAGGATGAGATAATTGAAATTCAAATCCTGAGCTGTTTAATTTGTTTCATTTTGGGGATTAGGTCAGGATCCTTAGTATAAGCAGTTCCTGGTGCTCTAACTGCAGAGGCTTCGTCTCTCAAAAACTTGTTGTGGAGTGATTTTTTACACTTGTCTGAGGCTTGTTCATATTTAGTACAGGCCTAGCTTAAAGCCATTTGATTATTGATTCTCTTAGGGCAGTATTCTGTAATATAAGATCTTTTCCTGTAACTGAAGAAACAGCAACACTGGCATTGAAAAAGTGGGGTGTACACTTTGCAGAAGAAGTGGGAGCAAAGGGGCCAGGCTGTAGTAAGTGCAGAATGCCTAAGGAGAAGAACAGGTGGTAGGGAAAAAAAAATTGCTTGTACTTTGACTGGAAAATTGCAGGAGCAATTTTTATTGTATCCCAGAATCCAGTGGAAGGTGAGTAAAGTAGAAGAGAGGTTGAAGCATGTGGGGGGCTGTACCTTCTTGGCAGTAAAATGCTGATGGTTTTGCATGTTCTGCCAGTGTTGTCGAAGAACAGCAAGCCAATACACACCACCATACTGAACCCCCATGTCCATGTCATCGGTGAAGATGCCGCCTGCATTGCGTACATTCGCCTGACTCAATATATTGATGGCCAAGGCCGGCCCCGCACCACGCAGTCTGAAGAGACCCGTGTCTGGCACCGCCGAGATGGCAAGTGGCTGAATGTCCACTACCACTGTTCTGGAGCTCCTGCAGCACCTCTCCAGTGAGGATCAAATATGGGTATGGACTATCAGGTATAGGAATATATCCTATCTAAAGCTAAGGTGGTTGCGTGTGGGGATTTGGTATTCAAGACTGTGTAGTGGCTGTGAGAGAACCATTTTTTGTTGTCTGTAGGCTAAAAACTTCTGGTAATCAGTTGGTGCACTTTTCTCTAAGCCCTGACCTCTGGACTTTGTAGGATTATCTGTCACTCCCAACAGTCTGGAGTCATGTGCCAGAAGGTTGTTCCTGAACGTAGTTACTACCCTTGTAGCAGCAATGCTTCCTCCTAGGTACTCAGATCTGTGCTTGGACAGAGTGCTAATTTGGAGCAGAGAGGAAGAGCATCCCATGCTTTGCACAGGTCTGCTGTTTCCTAGCTGTTACATGCCGAGGGTGATTTCAGAGAACTTTTTTAATAAGAACGTCATGTTCTAGAGATCATGTTATAAAATTTATACAGAACAATTTCTAGGCCATAGAGGTAAAGCTTTATTCATGTAAATTTTACTACTGATTTTCAAGTTAGCAGGAGCTATTTCATACGCAATGTTGAGAAGACTCAGAGGGAAAAAGAATAAACAAATAGCAATATCGAAGGATTTAAAATATCCTAAATTAGCCTGCCACAATTCAGCATTGGAGGAAATTTATTATAAAGTTTAACATGAAGTAATTTGTTGCATGCTCCAGAAAGACAGCAGATTAATTTACTTTGGCATTCTCGTTTTTTGCCTTACTGGTTTCTTTTATGCAAAGACTTTCTAACTCCTTTCATTTTATACTGAAGTATATATTACGTTAATTTTAAAAGATCTAAGTTTATTAATATTAGGACCTTTTTACTAAAGATTTTCTGTTTGAGAGCAAACACAGAAAACACCTGGAAGACAAGCTTTTCTAAAGGTAGTCATTTGAGGACAAACCAATAGTTTTCTGTACTACTTGAGGCTAAGCCAGGAGCAGTTTTTATTTTTGTATTCTGAGGGCTTTAACCCTACTGAAGGCAATGGAAATGAGTGTGAACTATCTCAAGTGAACTGCAATGCTCACAGATAAGAATTTGAAAATCAAAAGTTCATTGTGGGCACCAGGAGATCGAAGGTTTCCAGAGAGCTGGACAATCAGCTCAATTTCCAGGGAGTAAGGCAGTGAGAATGATGAAGTCTTTGCAGGGAAACAAAAAAAGTCTTCAGTTTTTGCTTCAGTTTTTGTCACAGACGTGTTGAGGGAGACTTCTGTCCTAGATTTAGTAAAAAAAAAAAATGTTGAGAAGAAATTATGAAACTAAAGATTGGTGTGGCTGTGCCTAAAGTTTGAGGAAGCTTAGGAATGGGGAGTCTTAGCTGCTACAGAAGATGTATATTTCCTTGACTTGGACATTGAAATGTTGCACCTCTTCCAAAAGAAACTGTTCTTAAGACCAGAGTCATTGATCACCCTTTGGGAAACTTCTTCCATGTCTGGAACATCACTATTAGATAGTGGCCCCACATCTACTCCAATCAAGCAAGTAGTTAATTTTCCTTGGCACACTCAGCCACCTGGAAGGGAAAGCATGTGCTGTGTTTCTTACCTTCAGGGGCCTCCTCAGAAGCCCTCATGTGCCCTGCATTAGGAAGGGTATCTGCCTGCACCAAGTAATTAGCCTGTAGAAAATGTGTTTTATTAATTCTATATAGCTAATGTTTGGCTTTATTTCTTTCCTTCTTCCATCCCATTCTCCCCTCTCCTTTCTGGGTGGACACTACATCTTCCTGACTGCAGCAACTTGTGGAGATATTCAGCTGGAGGGCAATATCTTCTTAGCGAGCAGCTCTGGAGTGCCTGAGTGACAGCAATGGTCATGTCTGTTTTGACATAAAAAAAAAAAAAAAAACAAAGTACAAACAGGCAGCAGCCAAATGCACGAAACCCTGCATGCATCTGATGCTCTGGGCGCTGCCTTTCTGTTGTTTTCCATGGATCCATCGTGTCTGTTTCTGCTGTAAGAAGGTGTTTTTAAATCTTAAAAAAAAAAAAAAAAAAGAAAAAAAAGACATATTGTTTGTATAAAATAATAAAGAACAGGAATAATGCTAAATAAATGACAGATTATCCAACATGCCCTCTCCCCCAGGGCTAAAATGGCAGCAGCTGGAACATCTTTCAGAAATGAAGTGAGGGGGGAAGCAAAAGTGAAGGAGAGAGAGAGAGGGAGAGCAAAAAAGGAGGCAGCTCGAGCAGCGGAGGGCTGAACTGTGCTCCACAAAGCCATAGTGGAAGCTAACATCACATTCAGGCTGTGCTGCGACCTCAGTCAATGGGAGGTAGCGAGGAGACCCCAGAGGAGCCAGTGTGAAGACTGGGGTTCAAGAGAGAGGAGAGCTTCTCATCCCGTTGCCTGGCAGACTGACTTCAGCCTGTTTCTTCTTCGATTTCTGCACAGCAAGAACGCTATGGAAAGCTGGTTGCTCGGCTGCTGGATCCCAAAACAGACTTTTTAAAATGTTTTGTTTTAGTTTTGTTTGTTTTGTTCATTTGTTTTTGGGGTATTTGTAAAGGGAAAAAAAAAAAAACAAAAAACAAACAAACAACAAAAAACCCAGAACATGGGATGGTGATTTAATACTAAAGGTCAAAATAGGAATTAAAAAAATGAGTTTAAGTCAATATAACTTAAATAAAAACATGCTCTTCAGAGATACTGGTTTTAGAAACAGCCACTACCTTTGAGGCCAGCTTAATTTAACTTAACAAATTAAAAAAGCATTGCATTAAGAGCAGAGATTTTGGAGGAAGAGGGTACATGTATGGGATTTTCTTTTTTTTTTTTTTTTTTTCTTGCTAGTAGTGTAGTTGGGATCCACAGTGCTGCAGAACACGTGTTCCTTATGAAGCAGATAAAAAACTTAGTGTTATGTTCTTCATGAAAACTTGCACATACACTCCTATATGAGGCATAAATAGCGTGTGTTTTTTATACTGAAATATATGCACCCATAGAATTAAAGGGGTTACCTGGCCTCCTGTTTGATGTGTTTAGTCTCCTAGTAAAACAGCAGTGGGAGCCAGCAGTCCCAGCCAGGTGCTTTTCCTCACAATTAACCAACCCATCTAATGTTTGTAAGTGTCATGTTTACTAGCGTTTATTTGGATATTTTTTCTATTTTTTACAGTGATGTTGTAACACAGAAAACTATCAGATCAGAACCTCAAAAACTGTAGCTGAAGGACTCTAGGCCACCTCTCTGTTGCCTCTGGGTGTTAGAGGATACCTCATGAAGCGGAGGGGAAAGGAAGTGAGCACACGCGATCTGATGTTTGTCCTTTGGGTCAGTTCATCTTCCTTTCTTTGCTGCAAAAGGAGTCCATTTCCTTTATTCACTGAGTGGGAAATGTGGAAGTGTTTTGTTGACCTTACCAAGGAGAGAGCCTAGCCTAGCCCTCCTAGGAGGAAAATAGGGCGTTTCTGGCAAACTTGACAGGATTTGTCTTGACCAAGGGAAGGCATGACTTGCAGAAGCTGGGATGGGCTTTTACCTGGATTTCTATCTACCCCTATAATTTTTTGTATCTTTCAAGGAAGTGCAAGTGATTGCACTGACAGCATAGTAACTGCAAGGCCATCTTTTTATGGTCTACAGAAGAGAAGGAAGCCAATTTGAAATTCTAATCCTTATTTAACAGAATGCAGAAAATAAAAGCTGTTGCACAAAGAGGAGCTGTCACTTTGCAACAGTTAGCTCTCTGCTCCCTTTGTTAGAGAGGTGCTATCCCACACTAGGATTAGATGAGTTAGACCCACCCTGATGAAGGAAAAGACCATCCACACTTCCCATGTTTGTCTAAGCAAATACCCTTTTCTTCACCCTACACCATGCCAGGGACAAGTGTGGGGATTAAACCCATGGAAGGCAAACACTAGATTTTATTATTTTGAAACATTTTTGAGACAGCACTAAGCCAATGTGAAGTGGAAAAGTAAAAAGCCTTGGTATTTTATTCAGATTCTTTTTAAAGCCACAAAGAGAAAGCAGACAGGAGATTGCAATTATGCCATTAAAAAAAAAAAAAAAAAAAGATAAATACAAAACATTATGCATGCCTGCTTTAGGTCTGATCTTCCTTGTCTCTTTACCTGATGGTTATTAATAATTAAAAAGAAAACCCTCTGTATTAAGTATCTGCATCTTTCAGAGAAAATTTAAAAAGAACAGAACTGTTGGGTTTTTTGGTTTTGCACAGTCTTGGAGACAAACTCTTTTGGTTGTTTCGTTTGTTTTATTTCTTTTTAAGTTAATGAGAACCTTAGCTTGGTATGGCCATTATCAAACACAGCTGTACACCTTTAGAATCCTTAATGTTCTCTTATGGGGCTAATATAAGCATCTATATAATATATATTATAAATATCACATTTTAAACAGGAAATGGAAGGCATTTGATGCAGAATTTTTGCATGATATAGAAATAATTAAAGTTAGCTAGTGTTTGTTTGGTCTGAATGTTGGTAGAACCTTCATAGCTTTGTTACAATGAACCCTTGAACTAAAGATATTTAATAAAATAACATTTAAACAGTGCAGAGTTCTGAGTGTCACATTTTTCTCTTAAACACTGGCATAATGTGGAATTTGCACTTCTGAGATAAGAATCAATGTGCACAGCTTTTTTTTGGTGTCAGTTAATCGTTTGGTTTTAAAATGTTTACAAATGGAAAAAGGTTTTACCATACCTAAAATGAAAAAAAATACTAGTGTTAATAAAAACAAAGGGACAACAGAACCTGTTAAAATGAACTTTATGAGATTTCCCTGACAAACCATGGAATAGTAGGGAAATGTTGCTTCTGTTCCCGATAGCCCAACCTTTGGCAAGGCTCTGCTCTTTACTTCCTTTATTATTTCTTGGTTTTCTCACCAATATTTCAGACTCTTTGTGGGTGAATCTGTCTTGCCATTAGGTTTCCCTTATATAAACATGCTGAACACAAGTTGGGTGGCAACTCTTGTATTTGAGAGCTAATGCATTTTGTTTACTAGATGGCATGTTTCTGTGGAGGCACAGATCACCCACTCACCTGTCCAAATTTGCCTGGTCTAGCAGCATAAGCAACACACACAAGTGGTGTTCCCCAGGGTGTCAGTACTGGGGGCAGTTCCATTTAATAGCTTCATCAGTTGTTTAGGCACGGGGATGGAGTACACCCTCAGTAAGATTGCAGATGACACTAAGCTGGGAGGAACTGCTGACCCGCTTGAGGGTAGGAGGGCGCTAGAGAGGGATTTGGAAAGGATGGATCCATGAGTCGATATTCAACAAGGCCAAGTGCTGGGTTCTGCACTTTGGTCACATGCAACACTACAGGCTTGAGAAAGAGTGTCTGGTAAGCTTCCCAGCACCTCGTGGTGTTGATCAGCTATCTAAGCATGAGCCAGTGGGGTGCCCAGGTGGCCAAGGAGGCATCCTGTCTTGTGTCAGAAAAACAGCACTAGGAAAAGTGATTGTCACTCTCTACTCTGTATGGGTGAGGCTGTAAACTGTGTTCAGTGTTAGGCCCTACACTGCAAGAAAGAGACTGAAGTGCTGCAGCATGTTCAAAGAAGAGCAATGAGGCTGGAAAGAGGTCTAGATGCAGCTGAGGGAACTGGGGTTGTTCGGTTTGGAGAAAAGGGTGCGGGGTGGGCTCTCTACAGAGAGCTCTCTTACTGCTCTCTTTACAGCTACCTGAAAGGAGGTGGTAGGTGAGATGGCTGTTGGTCTCCTCTTAATTAGCAACTAGGACAAGAGGAAATAGCCTCAACAGATTTCTTCACCAAAAGGGTTGTAAGCACTGGAACAGGCAGGGATGTGGCTGAGTGCCCTGGAGACATTTAAAAGAGATTTAGATGTGTTGCTTAGTGACATGGTTTAGTGGTGGACTTGGCTGTGCTGGGTTAATTGTTGGATTTGGTCTTAAAGGTCTTTTCTAACCTAGACAGTCTTATTATTTCCTAACAAAGTTAGAAGTTAGTTAGGGTTAGCCCATTTTGTTTATATAGAACCTCTTGTTATTAGCATTTCATTTATGTTCACTTGGGTAGGCTTGTCCCACTCAGCCTTAGCTCTTTTGTCATTTTTCTCTTATTCCCCCCCTTGCACTGTCCACTCTGCTCTCCTAAGGGCTTGGTGGCTCAGCACAGAGCCTGCAGTGTGTGCTCCTCATGTCTTCTGCTCAGACCCCTTTCCAGGTGTGCAGGGAGTGTGGCTGTGGTGGGACAGATGTTTGTGTGCCTTTTTCTTTGTCTCCTGCTGCCGCTGGCCTTTGGGCAGCTGAATGTGTGTAGAGTATGGCACAGCTGCTGCTGTGCACTGGGGATACATCTCTTGTTTTGCTGCGGGCTGCAGCAAAGCCCGAGGGGCCCTAGCTGGCTTTTGTGCCCCGATTTCTCAGGCTTGGCCAACCTCCAGCTTTCCAGAGTTCTTCTCGGGTACAACTGAGAAGCCCTGCAGATGGGAGGGGGTTGCTTTGCCTTATCAGCCAAAGAGAGTTCAGTGTGCTTAATCCCCTTTTAACTACAGCAATTACCTCGTAAATAGTGTCAGTTGCTGCTGCTGCTTCAAGAGATGATTGCTTTTGTTGCTTGATAAATCAGGAGGAAAATTGTCCTTAGTGTTTAGAGGGAGAAGGTAAGAATTTTACAGTCTGCAGTAGCTGGCACTGAAGACAGTCTGCTTATAGCCAGGAGAGATATCTCCTGCTATTATGGAAGGGGAGAGAGGTTCTGTTATCATTTCTGACATCCAAGGCAGCACTATTCATCAGGTAAGGTCTCTTTAGAAGCAGTTAATCATATCTTAATGATCTTTGAAGAAATTTTGTAGTATGATGATACTCACTAGGAAGATACCAGTAAAGTTAGTGATGATTTCCTATCTTCTTAGCAGTAATTTTAACCAGAACAAGAGTAATTTAAACACTTGCTGAAAGCAGAGTAGTCAGACTAATGTTTTCATCAAGAACATTTATGTAGCATCTATGTGAGGCCTTTCAGAAGGTCCCTGTGTTAGGTGTGTGGTTTAAGTACATTTAGAAGAGGTGATGGTATTCCGTTTAAGCTGTCTTGCCTTTGCTGCTTCCAAGTCCACTATTAGTCAGTCTGTTAGCAGGAGGCTGAAGAATGTGACAGAATCTGCCCCAGAAAGGGAGTCTTGTGTTTTCTTACATTTTAGCTGACAGTGTGGATTGGGAATTGTACTTAATTGCAGTGTGATGACTCCATATTGAGCTATGAAGCAGTGCTATTCCTTAAAATTTTTCCAGTATCTTGTTAAAATCTGCTTATGGCATTTTGCCACCTTCCTACCTGAGAGATTTGTCAGAGCATGGTTTTCCAAGTTCTCTCCCTCTCTCCCAATACATGCACATGAACGCACGTACACATTGGTTGATTCTCTGTGAACACCTATGGTTGATGGCAGCTTCCATTTAAGACCAAACCAGTTTTCCCTTTCAACTCTTAGTGGGCAACTGACACAAAGTCTAGCAGGATGCTTTATGCTACAGTATGTATGAGATGTGGGGAGAGAGATGAGCAGAACTAGACCTTGAGTGCTGATACCCTTTCCATTCTACTACTGAAACTCTGTGATCTGTTACTTACGGGTGACTGATAATGTAGCCAAATGGACAGAGCATTTGCCTAGCTATCAGGAGATTTGTTATCTGTGTCTGGGTTTGATACTGCTCTGCAGGGTGACTGCAGACAAGCCACTTGTGTGCTCTGTGCTTCGGCGTTCCCATTTGTCCATTTAGATAATGAAAGTGACCTTTGCGGAAACTGCAGACAGACTGATGAACAGTGATGCCGAACAGCTGAGTGGTATTGCTGGTTCTCAGCAGAGATGCCTGCTTTTTTTCTTTTTTTTTTTTTCCTGGAGAATTTGAAAGTTTTGGGACTGCAGACTAATGAACCTGGCATGCTTGTTTATTTGGAGCTGGTATAAATTTATTTTAGAGTTAGGAAAGGTGGTCCTTGGAGGCACTTAAAGTGGATTGAGTGGAGGATTATTAATTTTTCCCTTGAGATCCTTTGTGCCTGAGAACTGCTCACCTGCAGGAATGCTCTGCCTGCCTGCCAAGTAAGGACAGGAATTTACTGGTCAGTGTGTGGTAGTATGAAGAATTTTAAGGAAGCAATTTAATGTATATTTAAGAAGCATTAAAAAAAATGAAAATTCATACGCTTGTGGTTTTTAAGGCAACCTGACCATAGTGAAAGGAAGCAAATAAGTCAGTAAAATCTCAGCCTGGGAGTTTGTCACAGTGGGGTCCTTTAAAGGAAGGCGGATGAGGGAGACAATGTTGTCCTTAATCTGTAAAACATTTTACACAATTTTGCTCACCATAATTGTCCATGAATAGACAGACAGAATGACATTTATTCCAAAAAAACGTTTTTATTAATGCATTTTGGCACAGTTGGAATTTAGCCAATGAATGTTGGGATGAAATAGTCTTATTTCTCCTTTGTCCTTCTGTGAAAGTGTAGTGTTCATACCAACACCCTGCAAAAAAGGCATTGAGGCTGTGCTTAAGATGTCTTGTTTACATTGCAACATCATATAGATTATATCAGTAGCTACAACAGTGCTTCTGTGTGGTTGCTCCTATTTTGGAAAGCAATTATTTATTTCTTGCTACATGTTAGGAAGCTAAAAATAAACCGAAAAAAGTATGTAGACAAGAAGGGTATGTTTTACTTGTGCCATCTGAAATCATTGCTTTGGATTTATCACATTTTTCTTGCATAAAGGGTCAAACTTTGAGAAGATTGCTTTAAATGTCTCTAAGAATTGTAAACAGATTTCAGACTTGTTCATTCCAAAGTAGTGTTGACAGTGACATTATTTAAAATAAGTCAGCAAGTTTAAACAGCTTCTAATCTGTTACAGTATCAGTAAAAAACTTCCATACCTATCAGAAATAACTCATTGAGCTTCCAAATAATAACTGGTTTAATCTTTTGTACAGCATTATAGTTCAACCTTCCCTTTTGAAGGAATGAGGGGAAAAGGAGCTTGGAAAGATGGGATGTATTTTGGAGTGATCTCTTTCACTAAAGATTTAAATGGATTCTTAATCCAATATTGTTGCACGGTGCAGTACAGTGGACATGAGTGGTATGGTCCTGTCAGTGGTTCCTTTTTCTCAGCGTTTTTGAGATTGATTTGACCAAAAACCTATTTTTATATCAGAATCTCAAACTGGGGTTTGAAATGGTAAATCCAGTTTCACAGAATGCAGTGCTGGATTATAAATGCTACAAGCACATGACGTGAAGTGCTGAACTGCCACATATTTCCTCTGTTAGCTCACATTTGCTCAGCTGTTTTGGAAAGTGCAAGGTTTGTGGAAGATCAGGTATCACCTGCTGCTGCCGCCATGCTAGCTTCAGGGTGGCTGCAGGCAAGGAGACAGTATTTCATCTGACGTAAGCACCGTGGCATGTGTTTGGGTTAATTCAAGAGAAATGCAATCACGTGTATGTGCTGCTTAGTATTCTGGCAGCATGAAGACCTGGTGTTATAGGACAGCAGCCTTGTCGGCCTCTGCTGAGGTCAGGGTGCTGTTGGACAGAAGCTGAACAGGCTTTTGAACTGCACTAAGAATTGCTCCTATCTTTGTCTGCATTACTTTGGTTATTAGATTCACTTGCTAAGTCAGGCTTCACAAGCTTGCAGAAACACGGTCAGTGCTTCAGATAAGAACACATTAGCTGCAAATGAAAAGCCCTGTAAAAATGTGTCCAAAAGCAGTACCTTTCATCTCTTTTTTTTTTCACTTTTCAACAGAACGAATCCTATACAGCCAATCTTGTGTTGCTTTTTAAAGACGATTTCCTAGGAGTGATAAACTCCCAAGGGAGGTGGTGGATTCCCATACATAAGAACAGTTTCAAGGTCCATCATGACAGGGTGCTGGGTCATCTTATTTAAACTATATTCTTACCCTGGAAGGTTAGACTAGGTGATCCTTGAGGTCACTACCACCATGGTATTCTATGAATGTGTGAATCTATGTGTGATGGACAGGGTGCTAGCAGTTCTTAAACTGAAGGAAGCAGCACTTTTCCAGGATGAGGCCTCATTCTCTGAGCACCTGCCTGCCCCTTCCTTGTTCCTCCACCAGCCAGCCACCCCTGCTGCTTTTGACTACTTGTGCTGTCACATAGGTTCCCTCCTCTGCAGCACAGGGCCTTTCTGCACAGCAGCTTTGAAAGCAGGCCTGCTGCAACGACACTCTCGAACTGGTGTCCATCTTCCACCGCCGAGAACAAACGTTCCTGTGATGTGGCTCCATCGTGATTTTTTGCTACAACTTTCTCAGCCTAAGTAGGAAATTGCACCGTGCGTGTGTTTTTCTCTGGAGGCTGCTGCCACAGGCGCTGTTACAGCGTGTCAATCCCTGCCTACAGCTTTCCTGGGCAGCCCACGCCTTCCGCGCTGCTGGAATGCTCTGTAATCGCGGCCGCGGCGGTGTCGCTGTGCGGCCGCAGTAACAACAACGTGCCGCTGTCTGCGGGGCCGCGCCTCCCTACTCCAGAGCGGCAACAAGCCGAGGCGGGATGCGGTAACCCGCAGTAGAGTGTTTCGGTAACGGCGGGAAGCGGCGCATGTCCTTCCGGCCGGAAGCAAACACCTCCTGGCTTCTCGCCCACAGCCGACGTCCTCCGGTGCAGCTGCTCTTTGCGGGGTCCCTCCCGCGCACCGGGCCGTCCTAGGCCGGCCTGGCGGGGGGCTGTCGACGGCAGCCCCCCCACGCAAAGCGGCTAGGGGGCGGGGCCTGGTGCCCCTCCTCCGCGCGGAAGATGGCGGCCGAGCGGCTCGTCGGCGGCTCCCCCAGCGGCCGGAGGGACGCCCAGCGACCGGGAGCCGGCGGGCCTTGGCCC
>VWYK01033305.1:0-10288 GCA_013399775.1 Semnornis frantzii | reverse complement strand
GCCGCCGGGGGGCCGAGCTGGGGGCAGGCAGCGGGGCGGGCGCTGCCCCTGAGGCTGCGCCGCCCGCGCCCCGCTACCCACCCTGCAGCCACCTGTGCAGCGGGAAATGGCTCGGCCTCGCCCGGATCCGACCCCAAGGGGCACTCGTGTCCTGCCACGGCGGCCTCATCTCCGGGCGGCGCTCAGGGCCGGAGGTTTCGCAGCCGTGACCTGTAGTTCATCGCGGGCGCCAGGCCGCCGACATACAGCAACATGGGGCACCAATTCCTTTCCCATGTCAGTCGCTGTGGTTACTGTCCCTGGCAGCCCCCCATTTCCCCTGTCCTCCCGGCTGGACGCATGGTCCTGTGCCAGAGCTGCGCTCCCGCCCTCGCTCCGGCTTTGTTTACCCCACCGCGTTGTGTTGCGAACGGCGAGGTTGCTTGGTCCGGCGTTGACGGCCACTGAGCAAGTCAGCGTGTAGAGCATATTCGTGTTGCTGTCCCACGGCTGCATCTGGACTGCCTGTGGTACACACACTTCTGTTTGGGAGTTGTGTTCGGTGGAGGTCAACGATTCGTACAGTTGTAGTAGCATAAAGACACAATAAAAATGATGTTGCGTAGAAGGAGCCGGTGGCATAACTAGGTTTCTTTCCTGCAGTATTTCCTGTGTTTTAGTTTTTAAAACACATTTGCTCTGGTAAAGTGATAGATAAAATGCAAGACACCTTTGTTTGCTTATGCAAGAGTAAATAAACTCTGTGTCCCAAATTAGAAGCAGGCAAATGGCATATCTCTGTGTAAAACCACAGTTTGCAATAATCCAGACTGGTGTTCTTTGTGACCAAAGAAGCGTTCAGAATCGTTAATCTTATGTACATTTCTCATTAGGAAATGCAACTTCACCCTTCGTAGCAAAGACGTAAACTAGAAATTGTTACAAAATTTTCAGGTTAAGTGCAGTCAACTCAGTTATCTATGATGATTGAAGTGGAACATTTTGGATGTTGGAAGAATATAGGTATCACGTGTGTGGTGAGACACCTTGTGTACAAAAACGTGCAGGGAGCCAGAAATAATTACAAGCTGCAGGAGTTTATTGGGCTGGGCCCACAAATCCTCATGTTGCCCAGGTGAGCTGGCTCTGCATCCTCACCAGTATGGAGTCCCCAGAGCAGAGCCCTGTAGGAATTCTTTGCAGAGACCCTTGAGGTACTGCCATCCATGGTGGGTCTGGGTGATGTTTCCGCACTGGGTGTTTTGGTGCAGTTGTTTTTATGGCACTGAAATTACTGATCCATCTGACAGGTTGGACCTGGAAGGGCTTTTCTGGTTGTACTTCGTCCTCCTGTGCAAAAGTGATTGCCCTTTGTTAAGAGCTAGACTGGCTCCAAGAGCAACCCCACTCTGCTAGGCCAGGTTTAAGCCAGTGGGAAAGCTGCGCACTCGTATCTGGCAACCAGTGTAAAATGATCTAAAACTCCTCTCCTGTCAGCAGCTGTGGATATTTCTTAGGGTTATTGTCTTGTACACTTGCTATTTTTGAAATTTTCTTTCTCATCCAAAATTCCTCTTAATTTGTTCTTCTGTAGTTTTTACTCTTCTCTTAAGTCCATGATACTGTTTTCTTTGTTGTTGCATCTTGATCTCTGAATGCATATTTTCTTACTCTTTCAGTGTTTTTTTCAGGCTTTATAAAGCTACTTTTTTTAATATATATATGATTTTGAACTAAGAAGTACTGGAAATTTCAAAGAGCAGTGACAATCAGCTGTAGAGCAAGGGTGCAGAGCAGTAGTGGTGCATGTGTCTGTGTCAGACGTTTTGCTTCAGTCGCAGAAATTATTTTTGCTCTTGAGTACAGGGTCTTGGACCTGGTATGCAGAGAAGGGTAGGGACCAGTCCTGCCCTTGCCGACCATGAAGAGGGAGAACTTCTGAGGCATCTGGCAGCAAAATAAGCAACAGGAAAAAAAAAAAAGAGATTCGTTTTAAGTTATGGAATAATACCTGGAAGTGTTTATCTGGATGTGTGTGCACTGGTAGGCTGTGTTTTCCAGTAGTATCTGGTAGTGCAGTGGTGCCTAACTTTCAGTGTGATCTGCATCAGAATTTCAGAATTCAAGTAGGTCACTTGGTAAAAGGTGTGAGCCTAGTTTTGTATTAGCATTTATAGTTTCTTAAAAAAGGTGGGGAGGGATACCCTAAATGCTGAAGCCTCCATGTGTCCTGAACATATCTCCCTATCATTGAGCCTTGTTTCAGGGATTTGATTGCCAATACTGGATCTCTCTGTGATATATCTGGAATATGTAGTGATTCTTTGAGCAGACCTGCATAGATAAGAATAATCCATTTCATTTTAATTGACAGTTGTTTACACATGATCTCTTGCTCATTTTCCTCTTTCAAGGGAACATATATCCTTCCCTGATTACAACTCAGGTCAAAATCCCTCAGCACTTGTAGCAAATCTCTTTTAATTGGTCTCATTTAGCTCTCATAAGGTTGCATTTTAATTCTCTTTTCTGAATCCTTTTCCCCAGTCTGTAATGTAATTTATTACAGGATATTTTATAGACAAGGGAGCACCTCTGGCTGTCAGCAACCTTTGCAGTGTATCAAATTTCCAGTTCAACAGGCAGCTGCAGTGGAGTTTGTGGGTGTAAGGCAACGATGCTGCAGCAGCAGCCACATGAACAGTCTGCGGTGGCAGTGCTGGGCACGGGTGCCAGGTCTGTCTTGGATTCTGGGAATAATTGAAGTGAGTGCTTCCATTTGCACTCTCTGCTTCGCTAGCTTTTTTTGTAGCCATTGCTGATGCAGGGGTCTTTGATTACCCTTTCTGGCTGGCTTTCCACTCTCTGCAATTGAATATAAATACATCTAAGTTGCTATTGTCTGATGATAGGCTTTGGGCAGCGCAGGATTGGTAACAGGCTAGTGTCAGGTGTATTTTTAGAAGGCCCAAAGCAACATTAGCTACCGTTATAAAATTCACAATGACTTTCCTGCATGCAATTGCTTTGGCAAATTAAACAAAATGCAGAGGTAAAGCTCTGCGTTTCATTACGACTGCACCGAGGCACTTCGTCTCTGACCTGTAACAGCACGGTCTGCAGGAACGGTGGGTCAGTGCAGCTCACACCTGATCTATGGGTGCTTTGACATCATCTCTGGAAGTCTTAAAGGCTGGGTTGGTTTTTTCTTGAGCTGTGCCCCCTGCCCTTAAATTGGCGATTCAACCGCTATAACAATATCGGAAGTGAATATGTGCTTCTGCTTCAGCCATTGGATTCAGGATTCTGGTTTGTGTGGTGCAGTAGTGAAGGTACAGGCAGGCTTTCTACTTTGCTGATCTCCAGCAGAGCTGTGGAGCAGTTGTATCTGCACTGAAAGATTTACTAGAGTATGTACATCTTAGCCCTAGTTGTTCTTTCTACATTGCGATATTTGAGGGTCTTGGGCCTCTGGCAATTGCTGTTTGGGGGACTGTGTTTTTTCAGTATAGATGCATATCCAGAAAGAAAGTGATAAGATCACAAGACTCAGTCTGTATGTGCCTTATTAAAAATGCAGTAGAAATCTGCACCAGGAAGATACTCTCCATCACATTCTTGCCTGCTCTGGTGTTTTCAGTAAGCAGTGAATGTGAAGGAGTTGATAAGATTGTAAATGCAGTTTAGATTTTCTCAAAATATTTGTGGCTTCTGCTGGGCAATGTCACAAGATCTGTTTTTACGGAAATGGGAACTGGTGTTTGCTTGTTTTTTAAAGCTGCCCAAACTCTCCAAACAAGGCGAAGGGTAGTCATGGTCTGTCTCCAGGCTGAGCCTCTTTTAAAATGTATTGAGTAAAATGCACAGGGCAGAATAAGTATGGACAGTTTCACAAACCACTTGCTGATGTACTAAAGCCACCAAGATGATGCTCAGAAATATTCATGTCTTCCAAATGTGTTTATAGCTGTATGGAAGCTGTTTTTTGTGCTGGGGCTGCAGACACTGAATATCCAGTGCGTGCAGCAGCTCTCAGGCTGAAATGTTTACACATTAAACTAAAATACTGCACATTTTCATTCCATGATGTGAAGTTAATATTAATCATTAAATACAAATTAAAAAGCTAAGTATTAAAGTTAACAGTGCTTAGATACCAGTGTTCATTTTTTGTGGGTTTGGGTTTTTAAAAGTTTTCCCAGAAACAAAGGAGGGCGAAAAGGAGACACATTTTTGTCCTCTACTCAGTGTACAGGGTGTGTGCAGGTCCTAGTGCTGCTTTCTGTGCTCTGTATGTGTCATGCTGTAGTTATCTTCAGCACTTTGGCACATGTTTTCAGAGTGGGACGGGAATGAAGGAGTGTGATCTAGGCTTTTGGTGGGATCTGAATGCAGCTGTACTGCAATAATCTGATCTGTTTTCTCTGCTGCAGTGCATTATTCTTAATTTTTTTCCCCTCTCTTTGAAGTGGCTGAAGTAGTGGAAAAAAATTGTATTGAGCATTCTGTGTAATACTATAGACAGCAGAGTGTGTCCCCTCCTTTCCTTCCTTCTTGTCTGAGTGTATAGCTTGCACATGAGACAGTGGCTCTCGGGTACTTTCTGGGAGAGGAAGGGATTCCACAAAGGAAGAGAGAGTAAGTAGGATGAGAGATTTAATGTGTTAAATGGCATGCCAACAACTCGCCTGCTGCTGTTTTTATCTGTTGATGTCTTTTCCTCTGTATTCAGCAGTTCCCCTGGAAGCTGGGCTGGCATATCTGATGCAACAAGGAGGGAAGTGGGACAGCAAAATGACAATTTTATCCCTTCTTAATCGCTTTCTGCAGTTCTGGTCTGCCATCTGGTCAGTCTCTGAAAGCTTACAACCCCAGCACCCTGCCCTTTCTGCTCTGTTTCTCCAGTCTCCTACATACTGCATTTCTGCATCAGAAACTCTCCCAAGAATATACCATTCATGAGTAGTTCATCTGGGGAGGCTTCCATGTCAGGACCATTGGATTATGTGATGGAACAACTTATTTTTCTTTGATCATGCTTAGTCTTACTGTTCCAGATGATTCTATTAGCCTAATATTTTATTGCTCTTTCAGCTTGCCTCTAATTAATGCTAATTTGCTTGGCAGTACTTCTGAAATAAAATCGGAGCTACATGTGAATTTTTAGAGCTCTTCAGCAGATCTTAACTCTTAAATTTTCAATTATTTTGGTGTAAATCTCTCAAAGGAAACATTAGGATGACAGGGCTTAGCTGTGATAGACTCCAAGTAGTAGAGATCAATTTAGAAAAGAGAGGAAACTTGAGAATAACTTCAGAGAGTTAGAAGAGCCCCCCTGAACATTTTATAAAAATGTCTGGTTTTGTCTTAAGAACCTCTTACTGGAGGGCTTTGCGTTAGCTCTCTATCCCTACGTGACACTTTAAAGTGTATGAGAAATGGCATTTAAAACAGTCAGTTCTGTCACCTCTTGGATGATGAGAGTTGGACTCACCTGACTATGCGTGAAGATCTGCAGCTAAAGTGTCCATATCTGAACTGACCCTCTAAATTCCCTTTATATTAAAGATATGTTAGGGTGGAATTAATTTCACCCTAGAGCAGGTGTTCACATTTGGTTGTTGGGGTTTTTTTGTTTTGTTTTTCACTGAAAATAATGAAAACTGGGAATGTTAGTTCAGATGCAGAAAATGTTAGCAGGACGGATATCTGAGCAGAAGGTAAGTTGAACATCTCCCAGAACGACACTAACTTGCTCCTAATCCTGGACCGCTTTGAGTGTAGCATTTTTAATGCCTTCACTGATAAGTGATTTACATAATATTTTTTCCTGCTCTTAACTACCTTTCCCATCTTTAGAGGACTCTTTCTCTAGAGACATTTGTTTTTGTTACTTTTTTTTCAGCTAATGCTGATGCAGTGATCTGTGGCACTCACTTTGTTCTGAAATTTACAAATGCAAAATGTTACAGTCTGCTCTGCATGTCTTCGTCCCTGCCTCTGTGTTGTTAAGTTATTCAACAGCTAAAGTTCCCCTGTAGCTGGTAACCAGGACCGTACTGTGGTCCTGGTCTGTCTCAGAGAAGATAGACCAGGTCATAAGTAGGTCTTGTTTAATTCATGTTGTGTCCAAATGCCAGCTTGGGCTGAATAATGTAATTTCACAGGAAGTCGAATACCTCTTAATGTCTGGTAGCCCAAGGTGAACAGGAAGCACAGCAGGGTTGGGGACTCCGTACAGTCTAATTAAAAGCAGAAATTTTCAGTGGAGAAAAGGTTGGCATCTTGGCTGACTCCTCAAAATGTTGTCGTCTTCCATCCATCATCATTTTGTGTTCTGGGCATCACCCATATGTGGGTCTGTTTCAAGTGCAGAGATGTCTGTGAAGTGGCATAGTTTGTCTCAGCTGCAGAACTGCATAACTGGAATCATTGGCACTTTACTGTCGGTAAACTGCTTGTCCTTCCAGTTGTTGAGGGCTGCAGAGATATTAGAAAGATCAGTCAGAAACTAATGTAGATACTGCATCAATCAATGCAGAGTGGCAGTGCTTGAACGCTGCTGCAGCTCTTCGTTTCAGTCCACTTTCAGGAGAACAATGTGAGCTACCATAATGTTGATTCTGTTCTCTTAGTGGAATAAAATGGGATCCTGTCTCACTGTAGCAGCCGTGAAGAGGCAGATTAATTTCAGCATTGAAGACTGGCCAGAACCACTAGTCTCCATGTCTGATCTATTGTCCAGAACATCTCTGAAACATCAAGCTTCCTCTTGCCTCGCATTTCAGTTACAAATAATGTATTTTAATTCGTTACTTATAATCTCGTTGGCTTTATTAATTTTTAAATAAATTCAGTCTTAATTCAGTCAACAGTGCTTCATCTCACACTGCACATGCTTTACTTGCAACCGAGTCATAATGATCTTCCTTATAAGCAGAGATCTGTCACTGTCTCCTAGTTTAGTTTTGTCTGCAGGCTTTCGTCCATATACCTCCTAGATCAGGCCATTCGCGATATGAGTAAGGCTGCTTCCCTGTGTCAGAATGTGCTGGTTTGAGGCTAATTGGAATATTTTAATGGAGAAAATTATACTGTAGGCTGTGAAAAGGAAACAGTGGTGATGTCTACTTCACTCATAGGCTTGCTGAGATGTTGAAGTACTCAAAACATAGATAACACAGTCTCTGGGACACAGGGTCTCAGTCTAGCAGCTTGCTGGCTTTCTCCTCTTTGCTGAGTAATCTCGCTATCCACTTTTCTTCTAACTCCCCTGGCTGATCCTCCAAACTCACCTTGCGCGTAAGGCAAACCTTGGGGTAAGGTGTAGGGGTGGGGAGAAGGTGGAAGAGCGGTTGGGAGCCCCTCCCGGGGTCTCCGATTTCTGGGAGGGGTGTTGTGTTTCTGTATTACCTTTAACTTGTATACTTCTGTAAATATTCCTGTATATAGTGTATGTATCTGCTTGTATATTGTGCTAAGCTGTAAATACAGCTTCATTACTTAACTTCTAGCTGGCCGAGTTCTAGTCTGGGTCATTTTACAAAGTGGGGGTGGGGTGGGGAACTCCCAAACTGTCACACAAGGCTACTGTGAACACATTCTCTTACCACGTGTTAGCATCTATAGTTCAATACCATGTCATCCTGCATGGAGCAGACTATGTTCCCATGACACACATCCACATAACATATAAACACAGAGCTTTCTGTAGGAAAAATTGCTTTGCCTCAAACAAAATACTGATGTTTGCCTTTCCCAGCATTACTTGTAAATACAAATTCCTCGCAACTGCATGTGATGGTACAGTGGCTGTGGTAGTGGGCAGAATTTGGAAGTTCCTTTTTGTCTTGCATTGCGTATGTGGACAAGTTAAGAACAAGCCACTGTGCTCAAGGATTGCTGTAATCACAGTTTGTGTTGAGTATAATATTTCTTTGAGATTGTTACAGTTAATTCCTTTGCATGTTTCAGAGCTATTGTATGACAGTCCTAACTATCTCATAGCTAAGTGAAAATAAGGCAGAGATGCCTTTTGAACATACTCGTCCTTTGTTTGCACTTAAGCTGATGCTACCACTGAGGAAAGCAATCCATGCTTTTACTGATCTTTCTCTATTGGCACAACCACTCAGCAAGCAGGATCAGTCAAGTGGTGTGGAAATTAAAATAAACAGAATAAAACATACCTACTTTTTAAACTGTATTATTGTTATCCATGAGAGAGAAAAGTTACCTTTCAATTGATCAATAAGAAGCCTGGTCAGGCTGAGATACTTTTGTATTGGCACACCACAGAATGCGTTGAGGATAGGATTCATTGATGCATTGCCAGGATTGCTGTCTTTGGTGGAGAGATGTGACCATCTAAACATACGCCAGATAATAACCAGTTTCACATGGTTTAAGCTGAAGATGAGTCTCACTCTACTTCTCTTTGCATCAGTCCTGCAGATTTTTGAAATACCACATGTATCTAGTTTAGCCTTAACTAACAGTGGTCATGACAAACTCCGAAGGATACTGGGCACAGGCAGCATGATTAAGGGCTGAGCTGCATGCGTAGCAGATTGAGAGCAGACTGCAGCACTTTATTACTGCCTGTTCCTTTCCACTTGTAATTGAACACTGGATTAATTTTTATATCAGTGATTTCCTCTTAGGGAAAAGATTGAAGAAATCATAGCAGTAGTAGCTTCTAACGGAGACACATCCAAGGGAAGAGGAAAGCAGTTGCTACCTGCCAAACCTAAGGTCACAGTTTCTGCACTGTATTTTTACCAGCTTCACTGATGAGCAGCGCTGCATTATCATTATGTGCAGTTTATGGGAAAGACATGACACATTATCTCAGAAAACTAGTCATATTTCTATGGAGGGTTTCTTGGTTTTGAATTCCTTCATGTCTTACTTAAAAAAAAAAAGGCAAAAGAAAAGATATTTCTGTGTTTTCTTCAACATCTTTTCCGAGCGGCGTACCATTGGCAGTCTGACCCAAGATGCTATTCTGGAAAGATCTTTGGGGACTGAAACTTTTGTAAGTGGTCAGGCCTCTTCCCCTTCCTGCAATTATATCTTCCTGAAATGCATCCTGTACAAGGGTGAATATCAGTGAGAGACAATGCTGAAAGACAAAGCAGTGGAAATTGATACCATATCTGCACTGGAAGCAAGGCTGTTATTGAAGGATACGTCTGTAAACTGTTTGGTCTCAATATCCATATTGGATAGTTTTAAAGATGAGCAGACTTATTAAAATATAGGATGTAAACTGTAAATGCAAGATTCTGGTTTTCCCTGTCACTAGGCTTCATCTTGAGAAAGAATTACGTAGACATGCAGAGGTTGTTTACTCTTCATGGGTTAGTGATTTATAAACTTCATGCTTTATCTGCCAGGATGGGATTGATGGAACCAAGTTTGAAAAAGAGTGATGAGAACTGTACTCGCTTTGTCCTGTCTTTGCATCCTTCTAACACCAGTGTTATACAACCCCTGCTACCAACTCTGTTGAAATAACTGACTTTTCCTTGGCCTGGTTGGAAGGCCAGAACCCTTTAACACATCTGTCTTCCACAGTATGTATGAAGCCGCTGACAAAACTGGGGAAATGGTTGCAAGGCTCTGGTGAGCACACGTGCCAGGACTTCTGTGGTAGCCAGAGTCAGATGGAGAACTCTGTCAAATGAAATGGGAATAGTTATTAAGATATAATCTAATACTCAGATATTAAATATGTTTCCTACCATGAATTATCCTTAGGTAATATTTAAGAGGGAAATCTTGCCATCTAGGTTATTAACTGTCTTAAAGGAAAAGCAGAAATGAACACTTTGTTTCATGTAATGGTATGGGAACAGGCTGGCTACTTCAGTGGAGTCCATCATGTGAATGTCGAGGAGGCTTTTTCTTATCTTCTCCCTGTGAGGCTGGCCTCACAATCAACTTCTTACTAGTCCCAACCTGAATCTAGCCACGAGTTGGTAATACTGTAAAAGACTGTCCTGTCACTGTCACCCAAGAGCATCTTAGACATGGATAGGGAAACATCACATCAAAAATTATTGGAAATGTTTGATAATTTTGACTGATTTTGGAAAAGGCAAATTCCGGAAAGTAGCACATGAGAGCAGTGACTGGAGTAGTTATTCCCCTGTCATGGTTGCTTGGATATGATGTCTCTTTCTTGGGGAGGCAGTCACGCAGCGCCTTTATTTTGGCTTGACAGACTTCCTGCACAGAGTCGACATTGTCATGTCACTGGTAACACAGTATCAGCATGCTTTAGATGTAGTAGCTGCAGAGGTTA
>VWYK01033299.1:0-13281 GCA_013399775.1 Semnornis frantzii | reverse complement strand
CCATCACAGATACCTACCCCTTTTATAGCGGGAGTGCAGATTCACTAAAAAGTTTTCAGCATTTTACATGACATGAACCCTAGTCATAGACTAGGCCATACAAAGTTGTTGATCAGTCTTATCTTTTAAAATGTTTTATGCAGCCTCATACTGCATTCAGAATTGCCTGTGGATTGGACATAATAATCAGCGGGGGAAGGAAAGCTCATTACTGCAAGCTCTCCTTCCCGGGCAGATTACCTCAGCATGAAGTCCCACATCTCAATAGGAAAAAAAAAAAAAAAAAAAAAAAAAAAACCGGGGACCCACCAAAAATTNAGCTACGGAGAGCTACACAAGATGTTTCCAAATCAGCTAGCTCCATGTTCAACCTGTAGCTACGACCTTCTTTTAACCTTCAGAAACGCAGAAAGACCAGGACAGTCTCTGAATATCAGCAACTTTAAGTTTAGAAATAAATCACTAAGCAGGTAAGACTCACCGGCAGACCTGACCTGTCTCATGCTCACAACTGCCACTCAGTTCAAACACGTGGGAAACTGAGCAGCAAGAGCTGCTGCTGAATTGTACAAGGAAGTACACTGCATGTGACTGGCAGGAGTGGGGATGTTTAGGAGTGTGTAGCACATTGTAAAGCACTGAGAAGAATTTTTCATTTGGGAAAAAAATCTCATTGAGCAGCAACTGCTATATGCATATTTATCTGCCTTAAATAACAGAAAAATAAGCGTAGTTGCAGGAAGCAAAGAAATTAGAAATATTTGGACCCCACTTACAAGAGCTCCAAATCACAGTATCAGTGTTTGGAAAATTTTTTAATCCACATGTAATATTCTGGAAAGAAATGACAATGTTCGCCTCCTTGTCCCAGCCAAGTTAGAAAATGAGGCATTTGTGACAACTTTTGAGGACTAAGAGTGCACGACACCCTTAGTCAAAGACTAGAATGGACCTTGAGTCCTGTGTCCAGTTCTGGGCCCCTCGATTCAAGAGAGAGGTTGAGGCACTGGAACGTGTCCTGAGAAGGGCGACAAAGCTGCTGAGGGGCCTGAAGCACAGCCCTGTGAGGAGAGACTTAGGGAGCTGGGGGTGTGCAGCCTGAAGGAGGCTCAGGGGTGACCTCATTGCTGTCTACAACTACCTGAAAGGAGGTTGTAGCCAGGTGAGGGTTGGTCTCTTCTCCCAGGCCACCAGCAACAGAACAAGGGGACACGGTCTCAAGTTGTGCCAGGGGAGGTATAGGTTGGATATTAGGAGGAAGTTCTTGACAGAGAGAGTGGCATTGGAATGGGCTGCCCAGGGAGGTGGTGGAGTCGCTGTCCCTGGAGGTGTTCAAGAAAAGACTGGATGGGGGACTTAGTGCCATGGTCTAGTTGATTGGCTAGGGCTGGGTGATAGGTTGGACTGGATGATCTTGGAGGTCTCTTCCAACCTGGTTGATTCTATGATTCTATGAGTGTCACTGAAGTCATGCTGTAAATATACAGAGTTAAAGGGTATTATGTATGTCCCATTTTTTTTTTCTGAGATAAATTACCATCCAGTCAAAAAATCCCAGTAACTGGCAATGAAATGACAGAATAAAATTAATTTAATGAAAAATTAATTTATGATGGAAGCTTAGGAGTTCAAATCTGATGTTAATAATTGCAGATTCTTTTTGCTACTTTCCATCACATCTAGTCAGGACATTTGAACTGCTGGCTCCTCTCCCCACTGCATACCCAGCAAAGCTATATAAGCAATGTGTGCAGTTTCAGGTGTATCCTCAGTAGGGATGTCACTAAAAACGTCCCTTTGCCAAAAATTTTTATGCATATACTCAAAAAAAGTTAATGTCTTCCCTAGCCAAGGAAGGTCTGAAAAGAGTTTTTGAAATTTCCACCTAGGCTACAACTGACTAAAAGCCGTTTTAAATGTTAGTTTGTCTGTCCCCATAAAACAGATCCTTCTAAATCTCTCTTTCAGTTCATCATAGTCCATCTTACATATTCTCATATAATCCAAAGCATTTCCTAAGAAGATGTGCACGCAGGTATTTTCTGAAGCCATTTTTATCGTCTATATTAAAGTGTTCAAAGCCAGAAGGCACTCTGCTGCTTGAATAGAAGAAAACAAACAGAAAAGGCAAAGCACATTAGATTTACTTTTAATTTCTGGCAATATGCCAGAAAGGTTTCTTGCACTTTTTTGTCCACTAAGTGTATTTGTTCTGTAAGAAAGAAATAATGCTTTTCAATTTCATGTATGGAACTAATTCTAAGTCAATAAAGCAAAGTTTTCTTACATCACAGCAACATCTTTAATTTTCAGGTGACAGTACTTCCATTAATACTGATAATCAAAGGGCAAAGTTTTCCAGTGATTTTTTTTTCCTATACAGAAATTGTGACATAGACAAGAAGTTACATTTATTAAACTAGAAAAAAACCTTCTAGCACATTAGCTACTACATACCACCATACAGGTACTACAACATAGCATTAGGAAAGGCAGTATGCTTGACTGCAAATACTGGAGGCTAATGCTCCCACTCTACCTTACATTTTCATCTTGAGTATTTTAAAAGAAACAAACCAATCCATATGTCCTTATGTAAGATCTGTCATATACACACAATGTAACAAAAACATACAAAACTTTCTCCTGTGCGGGTTTCAGTATTTATGCATTGTATTCTTGAACAGCACTCTGAAAGACCACTGCATTTCTACCACCAAGATATGCACACAGAGAAACCTTACTAAAACCTTGGACAGGGTAAAACTCTGCTGTAAATTAATTGTCATGGGTTGAGCTGAATCTGCTGCTTACATTCAATATCACACTGCTGTCATGCCAGCTTCAAAACCAAAGCGCTGGCTGAAGCAAAGTTATCATGGGGCTTGAAGTTCAGATTGTAACATAAGAGGCTTGCTGTTCCAGTTGCTGCTTTTGGGTTCTGGGTTTTGGTCTCCTCTGCTGGGTGGGCTGCGGGTCGGGGCGGGGGGGAGGAAGTTGCTGACAACTGCTGCTGCTTATGCATTTTGCTGCACTTTTATGCAAACGAGCTAAGGTAATTGTGCGTTGTATCACTTCCACTGAAACTCTCAACCTCAACTCTTTATTTCAACCCTGAGGGTTTTTTGTGTTACTTTCCCTCCGGTCTGTGTGAGGAGAGAGAGAGGGGAGCTTGTGAGAGTGGGCTGTGTTAACCCAGGACAGTAATCAATGATTATTTTAAAAGTCAACATTTTTACAAGAACGGTAATGTCAGTGATATGTTACAAACCAGAAATGTACTCTACGCACATAGGGTGTGTATGGTGGTTGAGGTGTGTGCAAAAGTGTACCAGATTCACAGTTTCAGATAATTGTTCAGACAACACAAGTGTTGCAACAAATCTGGAAATAAGAGAATTACCTAAAGAAACTGGAGACACAGAAAATATAGAAATATACGGAAATATAGAACGAGATGGTAAAATATATTTTTTTTGTGATTCAAAATACTTACAAGTTCTTTATTTGGGTGTAAGAATAGTATGAAGCTGTTTTCCCAGGATGTACTAAAGCTTTGTAAACTACAATATTGGTATGAGGCACAGTAAATTTAAGGGATAGGTGACAAAATGTAGAAGGTTAGTAAAACTCCTTAAGATGGAATTGCTGCCAAAAGAATATGGATTCACAACATCACATTTCATATTGTCTGATATTCATAAAGGCAGGAAAGTGTACTGGATGGTTCTATGTCAACATATTCCAGTATCTTGTGAATGGCAACTATGAAATACTGACCACTACTGAGTGGCTGTACTGGATTTCATGGGTTAACAGCTGAAATTTCTGTTTTGATCTCCAATACCCTGAAACATACTGCATCACATCTTTACCCACTTCTGAAATGAACTCTATCTGATCAAGGACCTTGGCCTGATTTTGACCCAAGATATTCCAGCACTTACTGCTGTGTACTGAATCATGTAAAATCAGCTGCTTAAACAAACGACAAAAAAACACACCAATGCTTGTCTATCTTGATGAGATCAGACCTGAGTCCTTATCAGTGATGTACTAAGCTTTGGTTTAGCTCCACGGAAAGCAGCAACGCATTCTTCAATAGGAATCATGCAGTCTTTTTTCTACCTAAATTAAAATTAGGGAAACCCTGAAGAAAACCACCTTAGAGACACTGAATTGGTACTTTACAGAAATACAGACCAAATTTGCAGAATTTCCTCCTGTGGAGATTATCATCATGTGGGGTACAGTGCCAAGATTAAGTAATTTGGGATTGGTGTTAGCATGTGAAAGCCACAGTAAGTGAAAAACAATGAACTGTATCTAAGATGCGAGCATAGGCTATCATTTCAGGGTCTTATTTAAGAGTTGCTCTGAATTGTTTTTATCTCTTCTGGTCAACATCACAACATATCAGACAAGCTTTCTATAAACCAAGTAACTGAGTTTTGTGACAGGAGATTTTCAACATATATATTTGGCAGTAGGACACTGTATACCTGTTAGTCTTAAGATTAAGTACTTCAGAGATTTTTTGTTTAAATCAAGAAAAAAACATATTTTATTTATGTCATAAACCATGATACCAATCCCGCTGTAAGTTATAGGAGCATAAACAAAGCTAACACACAACACACACATGCAAAAATTTTAAAAAATTGGCTCATTACATGCTGCAATTTTTGAACAGATTAAACAGGTTCTTCAACTAACCATGCACATCTAGTAAAATGGAAATAGCTTAAAGCCAAAGAACATTTAAAACAATAACCCTGTAAAAATTACAATGACCTTAAACTCACATATTATTTTTCTCTTGTTATTATGACTTTATATAAAGGACAGGAATAACTCCCATCTGGAACATTTTAAACATGATATTAGAAATATCCAAGAGGAGAAAAAGCATAGTAAGAACAATAGGAATTTCAGAAAAAACAGCTCTCAAGAGTTGAAGTCTATCATACATAAAAATACTACTAGAACACACAAGATTTACTGAAGGTATAGTGTACACAAAAAAGGGCTATCATAAAAGCCATCTGAAGTGCTTACCATCATAAAAGAATTATCTGACTATGCTGTCCAGTGCAGTTACAGAATATGAAATTTACAGGCAAATTGTTATCAATAAATATCTGTTATTTGCAATGCCATAAATCTGATAAAAACAAAAAATGAACAGTCTCTTTAATCTTACACTTGGCTGTATGAAGTTCCTTTGCCTTTCTTAATGTGGCCTGTCTCTCTAACAAGATTCTGGCAGATCACTTTCCACCGTTGAGTTCCTGCAATTATTAAAGTAATTTTGAGATTTGTCCTGTTTGAAAAGTAGAGTGTAAGAGAACTTCTAAGTCACTGAAATAAGTATTCAAAACTCTACAGATATTACTTGACTCTTATTTTCCACCACCTCTCACAATTTCCTGCTATCATTCTCTTAGATGTCCCTCCTTACTTTTACTGCAGAATTACACCCCTGTGTGAGTGTTCTCTCTGCCCTGTTTGCTTTCTTTAAGATGCTGCATGTATGGAAAAACTCCCCAAATACTTTTCATATTTATAACCCTCAACTGATAGCCATGGCTCTACAGGAAATATGACTTTCTTCAAACTTCTGCCTGTATACAGCTCCATTTTGCATCTTCCCTAACTTTGGAAATTCAGGCAAGATCTCAGCTATTCAACCTGTTGCATCAGTACCAGCTTTCACGGCTTCTCGCTACACAGCGTTAGGGTATGCCTTAATACTTTATTCATCCATGTTGGAAATTAACTCTGTTAAAACATGTGGTCACCAACATAAACTATTTAGTGGTTATCTTTGCACTGAACAAGGACAATAGGACTGTACATCTATTTTAACTCTCCTTTTCCAAATTATCCTTTACTGTGAGGCCTTTTAGGACTTCACACAATGCTCCCTGGTGCCAGATAGCCTTCCACGGATCAGAAGGAGACCAAATACAACCTCTGTTGTCAAACAGTAACTGCGGTGCTCAAAATATTTGTATTAGAAAGGCAAGCACAAATTTCAAATGGCAGCAGTAGACAAAAGGAGATTCTCCTCCACAAATGAGTTACGTTCAATGAAAACACTTCGGGAAATTCTGTCCAAAATGAGCTATTGTCCAAAGAAATCTGGGAGGTCAGAGACCACCCAGAGTTTTGGAGCCAAATGGGTTTCAGGTACTTCTACAGCAGGGCCTTTGTACACCCCGTGGACACAAATGCCATGCTGCATCAGGAAGGGCATGACAGAGCTTCTGCTGCCATTTTACTGCCAGGGTCTCGAATAGTGAGCATCGGCAGAAACCTCGTTAGAGCCAAGGCGCACAAGACAGTCCCAGGAGCGGGGTGGGGGCTCCAGCTCCCTCCTCCTCTCAGCCACCAAAGCACATACCATCGTACGCCTCTGGGAAGCTTTCAGCAGGCCCGAAGCGCCACCCTCACTTCCCAGGGGGAAGCCGGGGGCGAGAAATGCGCCCAGTTGGCGGGATGACGACCAACAGCACACCGACACCGACCGCGTCCGTGCGGCCAGGAGCTGCCCACACTATCAG
Source organism: Semnornis frantzii (assembly GCA_013399775.1). Classification (NCBI taxonomy): domain Eukaryota; kingdom Metazoa; phylum Chordata; class Aves; order Piciformes; family Ramphastidae; genus Semnornis; species Semnornis frantzii. Next base: position 6,715 of record VWYK01033299.1, on the reverse strand, counting down.
CGCAGCACAGCCGGTGGCGCAGAGAGGCCACTCCCCTCCTATCACAGCGCTGGAGGGGCTCGGGCGAAGAGCGCTCGCCGGGAAGAGGCGCAGCGCCATAATCTGTTTACAGCCCTCGCCATCCACCTTGGCTCGCGGCACCGAGCGCATCGGCAGTGGGGCGCGGAAGTGGCGTTGCCAGGTAGGAGGAGGCGGTGGAGTGCTCGCTCGGGGACGCGGGCCCTGGGAGTGGCGGTGGCCGCAGAGGCTTGCGTCGCTCGGGAACCCTCCCTAGGATACCCCCTGAGGAAGGGTTTTTTAAACCCCTTCAGGCCCCTGAGCTCGGCCTACGGGGCTGGGCCGAGCCGCGCCGAGCCGCGCTAAGTCAACGCTGCAAGTAGAGGCAATGCCTCCGGTCGCGGGGTACCGGCGCGCCAGTGCCGTGTCGCTCCCTTCTCCGAGGCCCAAGTGTTTCTTGACGGCGCGGAGGCAGCTGCGCCGTGCAGCGCCAGCCCCAGGTGCCCTATGCCCCCTGCCCCGAGCGCGACGGGAGGGCGGCGTTTGCCGAGCCGGGGGGGAACCCACGAAGCGGAAAAATCGGCTCCCGGGGGAGGCAGCATGCCGCTGGCGTTAGCGAAGCGGCCTGCTCGTCAGAGGAGCTGCTCGGGCAGGCCTCGGAGTTTGTCATGGTCACAGACGGTGTTTTGCAGGCGTCTGTTTGTTTATAGGAAGCAACCCGGTTCCAATGCAAGGAGAACGATGAGATTTGGTTGCCTTTCCTTCCGACAGCCCTATGCAGGATTGGTTTTAAACAAAGTCAAAACAGTGGAAACGCGCTGGCGTCCGTTGCTAGCAGCTTACAAGAACTGCACCGTTGCTATTCATATAGCTGTTCAGGACTGGCAAGATGAAACTTGGAGAGAAATTCTTTTGAATAGATTTGGCATGACACCAAAACAAGTGCAGGATTTGTTGGACAAAGGGGAAAAATTTGGCAGAGGAGTTATTGCAGGTAAGCGTCTCCAAGTTTTATTTTCCGAGCAGGTGTTCAGTTAGTTAACATTCAGTAAACTACATACTTGCTTTCTACACTTGTGCTCAACATAACGTTACCTTTTACTGAGAAGGACTGTAGTGCCTTAGTTGTGACTGGGAAGCTATTTTGATTCCTTATCACTAAGCTGAAATTCATGAGGGAAGTTGGAACTAAAAATTACTGGTTTTCATTGTGTTGGAAATACTAAGTCTTTTGGAGCTTTCTGATAAAGAGGTTTGGTCAGGTTTCACTTCTTAAAATGCACTTGCTCTACAAAAAACTTGCTACAACTCTTAATGTCTGTACAAAAAATCAGATTGATTTGTGCTGACTTGTCAAGCAGTAACACAGTGTAATATGTGTTGGATATTATTTTGTTTCATCATCATTGTTGTGGTTTACCCCCTGCACAAGCACTCACTTCCTCCCCACAACCTGAGTGGGATAGGTAAGAGAATTGGAAAAGTGAGAAAACTTGTGGGTTGAGATTAAAGCCAGCTTAACAGGTCAAGCAAAAGCCCAGGAAAGCAGGGCTCCACCATGTATAATGGCGACTTGAGAAAACAAATGCCGCCGCTCAGAACATTCCCTCTTTCTCCTCTCCTCCTTCCCCCAGCTTTATATGCTGTGTGTGACATCATGTGGAATGGGTTATTCTTTGGGTCAGTTGGATTCAGCTGTCCCAGCTGTGTCCCTTCCCAAGTTCCTGTGCACTCCCAACCTACTCCCTGGCAAGGTGGTGTGAGGAGTAGAAAAGGCTTTGACTCTGTAAGCACTGTTTGGCAGTAGTGAAAACATTTCCACGTTTCCAGCACAAATCCGAACCATAGCACCGTATCAGCTACTATGAAGAAAAGTAACTCTACCCCAGTCAAAACTGGCACAATAATGTCAGTTCCACACTCTACCTTTGGAACTTAAGAACTTGCTGAAACCATTTTACAGCACATGTAGTCAAGCAAAGTAATAATGTTGCCAGTGCTTTACGTGTCATGTTAGAGTATTAAAATAGCTCTTGCTATTTGGGCAGTGAAGTTTGTTCCTGTAACAAAGTTAGGATGGAGTGGTGTTTCTTCTGTTGTGCTGCTGAAATACAGTATGCTTTTGCACCATAGGCTTAGGAAGTCTTTTCCAGTACTGATGTTGCACATTTCTTTTAGGCACCTTTTGTTGTATCATTTGCCTTGCATTCTCATTTGAGTATTTTTAGCTATCCCTGGACAACACATCACTTCTATGATATATACTGAAACACTGTTCTGGTTCTACAGTACTGAATGTTGTTTGGTGCTATCTAATACACTGATATGTAACCTTGTCATAAATTGGATGCTAAATTGGTGAGTTGAGATCGAAGGTTCATTGATCTTTAATGATTTTAATAATTTTGCAATACAGAAATTCCTTTTTGTGACTTCAAAAGGGTTCTAGACTGCAGAAATTTCTATATCCTTTAATGATTTTTAAATGTGAAGAGGATGGTGTCCTGATTGGAAACAGCTTCATGAAAAACTCTACTTCTAAGCCAAATGTAGCTCTGGAGTTCTGGTAGCAGCTTTCTCATTAGATGGAGGCTTACTTTTGACAGAATTATAGATCACTAAGTTGAGATTGTTTTTACTGCACACTTCACCTGTTCTTCACCAACCTAAGTTCCATCACGTAGGCCATTTTCTTCAGTGAAGGACCCTGGTTGAAGTGTGCATCCTCTAGACTGTGTTCTTCTGGGAACAAATGTGCTGTTTTGTGTATCTTCTGGGAGGTTTACTTTTGGAAAACTTTCTTGTAGGAGCTGAAACAGCCAACTAATTTTATATTTTGTTTTTATACCGCAGGACTAGTTGACATTGGAGAGACCTCATTATATCCAGAAAACTTGCCTTCTGAAAAGATTCTGGAGCTGGAAGACAAAGCTGTTCTCAGGAATCTAGAACAGAAATACTTGACTGTTATTTCCAATCCACGATGGCTCCTGGAACCAATTCCTGCCAGAGGGAGACAAGGCATGTGGCAAGTGGACATCCCTGAAGAACTGATCCCTTCAGAAGCATAGGCATCACTCCTATTATTTTTCCTGCCTAAATGCACACTTATAATTCACCATTCAGCATCTTGAAGACTAGTGAGTTGTTCAGGATTCCTTCCAAAACTACACGTTTGAAACAGCAAATACAGAAGTGTTTTGAGGAGAGAAAAAGATGCATTTTTAATGATCATTACTTGAATTGATAATTTACTGCATTTTGCATATTAAAGGCTTTTTCAAAAAAGAAATGGCTGATGCATTATGTGCCCATTTAAAACATAAATATAACCCTAACTGTAAAACTTGAAAGAATGACCAGATTTTCCTCCTGCACAGGTTAGATCCATCAGCTGTGCATGTGATGGGGTGGACTGCATTCTGCAGTATGTGGGTCTATGACAGACAGCCTTTGTAGGAAGTTTGTCTTACAGAAACACAAGGTACTTGCCCAAAATTAAATGAAGCAAATATTCTTTCTCTCATTTAAGATGAGAAGAGGAAGCTTTCAAAACCTGATACAGAATTCAATCAAGTATGAAAGCGTAGGCATCAAAACATGAGAGGACAACTAGCAGAAACTTTGTATTCAGTTTATTGGAACGCTTGGGAGGCTCTATTCTGTTTGATTATGCACCTTCTAAAACAGCTGCAAAAGGTATGTGGTGTGATTTGGGTTGGGGTCCAATGCCAGTGCCTGCAGCTCCACTGTTTAGAGCACAAATAGGTGCTGGGCAGTGGTGGAGTTTGGCCCCGAGATGGCCTTGGCATAGACGGAGCAGCAGCTGCTGCCAGTACAGGTGGAGGATGGGAGGTGCCAGCCGTGGTGGAAAGGGATATGACCCAGTGAAGCAGCAGCAGCACCGAGGATGCTGCCAGCCAGGCTAGAGTTGCTGTGCTGCAGCAGAAAACAGGGAGTCAGAGAACTGAGCTTCCCCCTGTCTACTGCTGCCACAGGGTCTTGTGTTTGTCACAGCAGCATGTGCCAAGGTCAAGGCATGTCTGAGTCGGGGAGATGGTTCGGCATGCTACTTGCCATGCCAGGTGTGGCTTTCCTAATTGCAGATGTATCCACATTCGCTCTTGGACTTCTTGGAAATAGGCTGCTCTCCTCCTTGGAAGTGCTTTCCCACACCAGCTCTGTATCCACTTTTCTGGTGACATGTGCAATCTGTGTTCAGCGAAAATTCTGCTGGAGTTTGATGGCCTCGTACATGAGCTGATGTGCCAAATATCTTCTTAAATATAGGTCAAAGAAGTAGTGAAACTAAAAAATGCAGAGGCAGAGTTAGCTGCAACCACTTTGAGGCCGGAAACCATAAAACTACAAGAACTAAGAATTTTAATTGTGGAAGAGAAATGAGGATGTTAAAAAGGGATCTCAGGAAGTGTTCCAAAGCAGAAGCATAGGCTGAGTAAGATGGTGTGCTACAGCCCTGCAGTTAAGCAGTGACCAGCCTTGTGGCTTTGCTTCAGTAGGGAAGCGTAAGGGTTTTGAAAACGCCTAAAGTGGTTTAGAAACCCAACTATCATTACTCATCAGCAACTTTACTGTGAAATGAACACCTAAGAACTGTATGACACTGATGCATACCTTCTCAGCCTTCAGTAAATGCTACAAAAACACTGCACATCTGGTACAGCAAACCACATAGCAAGTATCTCCCACAAAACATCCCAATATGAGGAGAACCTTTTAATTTCATGTGTTCAGTCAACAGAAACCACCGACATACACTTTATCAGCATTTGTGCTAGGAAATGCAACCTCAAAAACTCCTTAGCATGAGCCAAGAAACAACAGTCAGAACATTTACTGCCATGCTCATCTCATGTAAAGTAAAGGCTTATTTCACTGGGACAGAAATCTGTCCCACTAGACTATCCTCCGTAAGTTTGCATGTAGAAGAGCCAACATACCTCCCAAGCTGTTTCTACAAACAGCAATCATTGCACGAGCCAAATTTTGGAAAATCCCAGAGCTTTCTGGTGAATCTGTGCAGAAGAGGTGCTGTGCAAAGTTTTTCATATTCTCACACTGTGAAAGTTCTCAGACGTCCTCTCCTTGACAGTACTTCCTCTTGAACAGTTCTTCATGGATCACTACTCTTTCCGTTGTCGCCCCACAAAATAAACTTAACATCTTTAACAACCTCCCAGAGCTGCTTCAGAAAGCTGAGGCATATTCAAACAAAATGGGTGCTGGAGCTCTCCTCAAGTGAATATAAGGCTCTCTTTTTGCACAGGGTTGCCTAGTCCAAGTTTGCAAGGACCCTTCTTGGTCTTAACCTAAGCTATGAGTTCAACTAAACACAAAGAGCCACTGCAAGGATGTGGAAGTATCAGACACCTGTTGTTCTAAGTTACTTGAGTACAGGTTTCAAAGACTGTTTCTTTAAAGCACTTGGAAGTGTAAGACAATCTGTCAAGAGCGGTCTTTATTCAAATGTGAAAAAGCTCATGAGACACCTGAGACATTCCTGTCTTGAAATCAAATTTAATCATTTACACCAATATAAAGTTGGTAATGCAGACTAAGCTATGATATTTGGACAGCCTGATCCAGTTACAGGTGTCCCTGCTCAGTGCAAGGGTTGCAAGTGAGGGTCTCTTCCAACACAATGCAATCTGTGAATATTTACACCAGCTGACCAATAGGCAGCAAAACCAACAGCTGATGGTTCTGGCATAGACTGCACACAGAGCAAGAGGAAACAGCTTATTAAGCAGACAGTCTAACGGCAGAAAGGTGTACATGCTGCTCAAAAGGAATTAAACCATGAAACTGGAAAAGCAAGTAAAGCAATGCTTAACTGCCAAGGCAGGGCTTAAGTTGAAATACTTAGATGAAAATTTACACAGCTAACTCAAAAACATCGCTTAAATTGCTATACATTGTTTCCCTCCCATAAAGCTTTCCAGTCCTGCCTGAGAAGTGCAACACTTCTGTGCTGTTGTGACTAGAATGATTGTAGCTGAACAGAAAAAGAGGTACTATACTAAGGCATCTCAAGGCATTTAAAACAGACATGGAAATCAAGTGTATATTTAGGACCTAGAAGACACCTGGAATAGCATAGGTATTTCATACAAGGTTTTTAAAAAAATACTTTTAGATAATACTTACACTGTACAGGACAAGACTTGTAAACAATATATTACACTGCTAAAATGTTCATATAAATACTATACAGGCAAGTGTGCAACCAACCCATTAGGAAGGTTCACAGATTAGACCACCACATATCTCTGGAAAAATTGTCTGATTATCTTCAAGATCTCTGATTTGTGTGATCCAAGCCACTGATTCTGCAATGCCTATTTTAAAGTAATCAGGACAAGGCATGAGATGAAATACATTTGTCTTCTGATTCCCAGTTCAATTTTAATATGCTACTGTCACCTCAGTCTGGCATATCAATGTTTAATTTGGGAGGTGGAATCACGTATTTTCCTGGACTTTGTGTAATGACCACTCCAGTCTTTTTTCGAAACATTGCTGGTGCAATTTTTGGTGGTTCAGGCAGTGGTGTTTCTTCTGTTTCCTCACTGTCTTCGTGATGAAGATCGTAAGAAATATTTCCATATTCTCTTAAGAAAGGGAAAATTTCAAGCAGGAACTGGCAAAAGTCTTTGCGAATTCCAAACCACCCTAAAAAAAAAAAAATTAATTTTAT